>JAFBJU010000237.1:542916-644737 GCA_016785305.1 Colistium nudipinnis | reverse complement strand
AATATGTACAAGGTGAGAGAGACCTTTGTTGATTTGAGATATCCCATGGTAGTTCATTATGTATTAGACACAGTGAGATTCTGACTATTCATAGCTATAATTTGACACAAGTTGCAACCTATGTTCACACATACAAAGGTGTTAAAGCCAAACCACATTGTGAAAATAAATTGTAGATGTAATTTATCTGAGAAACAGACAAGACCAGGAAGGGGGGGGAGGACCAACAGAGCAGATTAATAGAAATGGCACCTTAAAACAGACTTAACAACTTGGTGCTTTCCATTCATTAGTGTGCCCTGCCGTTAATACATTATTGTGTGAGGCATGAAGGACAGGCAGTGAAGGGATTACACCCCCTTCTAATGGCACGTTGCTGAAATTAAAATTCACAGGGAGACGATGCATCGGGGAAAAGTGAACAGAGGCAGTCGTATGACAGAGTTGAGGGAGAGGAATAAAAAGAAAGATGTGGAGAATGTTGAGGCTGGGGGGCTAAATGACCGGGGATGAAATGATGCCCATAAATACTGCTGGAGTCTAGGAGGCCATTAGCGTGATGCAGCCAACATGACAAGGCAACCATGCCGGGTAAATACTGGCTGTTTATTCATTTAAATATCGCTCAGAAGGCGTCGAGTTATCATGTTGCACAAGTGCTGCCACGGCGCAAGATTAAAGGGCCAAATAACACGCAATAATGTGAAGAAACAATTTTGCCTGGCTCATATGTGCGCGGCGAGGCAATGCCATTTGACACAGACTCTCCCAGCTGCAGCGAAAGCATAACTGATTTGATTTTCAGCTGCGCATTCCTCGAAAATCGAGAGGGACTAAGGCGATCAGCTTTTCACAGCCTGTTTATGTATTTATGTATTTATCTATTTACACTACCAAGGGAGCTGTGGCGAATGCGTGGTTGTCATGTTTGCAGAATCCCCCATTCGCTAATAAGGCTAAGCCTCTTCTCATGTGCCTGGAGCCAAGGCGCTAAGCTCTCCCAGTCTCTGGTTGAATACGTCGCGTCAAAAAGAAATCAATTGACTAATAAGAGCGGGTGTCACAGAATCAGATTTTTACTGGATCATATTCGGGGGAAAATGGGACTGAAAAGCAACAGCGGCCTTGAACTTGCCATGGGATTTTTTCCACCAGCCATCGGCAAAACAACGATTCATAAGGTCAGAGGTCAAAAGGAAAAAGTTATCTGATATGACATCAGTTTGTTTTTCGGATATTCAGGGAGACACAGTAAGAGTGTCAAGCCCTTTTAACTCTGCTCTCTCAAAGGGACGAGTCCCTCAAACAGGCCAGGAGTGAGATAAAAAACACACACACACACACACACACACACACACTGAGACAGTTTTTTTTCCATATTCAGCTGTGACTCTCTCTGTGTTGAGACGCAGACACACACGCACACGGGCCACTTTCTGGGGAGAGTTGCGCACTGTAACTTTATGATTTGAAGTCTCAGGGCATCCGAGGTCACTAATAAAAATGTGTTTATGCAGAGAGTGTGAGTATCTTTTGACTTTTTTCTCTCCCACGTCTCTCTCTCTCCCTCTATCCCCCTTCTCACTGTTTTTAATTATTTACACTTTTTGAGGGGAAAAAGGGAAATAAGTAGTCAAGCTTTTGGACATTCCTGACGCTGTGCTGCACTTTCACTCTGAAACATCATGCATATTTAAAGTTAATAAAGCATATTCCTTACCTTTTATCCAGAGCTTTTCTAATGCAGGGCGTAAAGAGAGAAAGTATGTGTGTGTGTGTGTGTGTGTGTGTGTGTGTGTGTGTGTGCACGCGTGTGCCCAATCATTTCTCTACTGTCCTCAATAAGCCGACTGACAGACAACCCGACTCCAACACCACCACAAGTGAGAGCCAATCCGACCTCACACCTAAACTCTCCGACGCCTAACGCCGCAAATACAGGCGAACCACTTCCTTAGCCACCATCATTTATCTGGGAAATGCAATCAAAGTCAAGACAAAGCGTCAAGAGTCCATTGGACAAGTGAAAATAATGCTCAGAGTCGAGTGAAAAGTCATGAATAAATGAAGCAGTGGGGCAGCTGTGCCATGGGGCACTACTATAATTAACATCTGGATGGCGTTATAAATGATAACTATGCTCACGAGAAGGTGCCCGTGCGCTACGGATGTCATCACTTATGTCTGTGTTTATTGGGTTTCATTCTCAGTTTGAAACGCTAGAATTAATTTGTCAGTAAATTCCGCACTATAGTGTCAAAGTAGGTGTGAGTTTCTGTAAATGTGAAAAAGAAAATGTCATAAAACGTCAAAAAATTAATTGGCATAATTTATAAGGCAAAAGCGCCCGGGAAAAAAAAAACTTGAAGAAAAATAACTGCTACTATTCTCTGTAATCTAAGGTTAAAAAAGGTTTATACAAATAACCTTTTGAACACATTATTTGGAAAATTGATGAAGCGACTCCACAAGAGACATATTTAGGCCTGATCTGAAAAGTATACTTAAACACATACTTGTTCATATGTCGCTGAAACACGAATTCAAATTCAAAGAGAATACCTAAATATCGGCGCACGGTGCGATGTTTTTTGAATGAGCAGGTGCATGTGTGAGTGGTGTGGTCAGGCTGAGGTGTGTGCATGAATGGAATGGAGAAAGATTTGGATGGAAGTCTTGACTGGAGATCGTCATAAATCACCGGCCTAGCTGCTGGATTCTGACAAGCTCCGTATAGCTTCATCTACTGCTGCTGCTGCTCGCCTCCGGTTTATACATATCCAGTGGATACTCCGCTCTCCTCTCTTTGGAAAGCCCTCCTCCCGCCTCCTCCCTCCTCTTCCCAATCTCTCCTGTTGTCTACCTTGTGTATTAGCGTAACCAAACTCAATCTCTCTCTCTCTCTCTCTCTCTCTCTCTTCACCCCTTCTGATTCCCCCCCAGTTTCTCAAGGCCTGGCCAAGCCTCCCAAAGACCCTCTTTTCCTCTTCTGCACACTTAATTGATTCTGCTGGGGCAAAAAGAAGCGATATATAACTCATATCTTATTTATGCTGCCCTTTGATATGGGTGATATTTAAGAAGGGTTAATATGTATAGGGTTAATCCTTAAGGGGGGGAGCGGTGTGAAATTTTCATGAAGTACTGACCAATAACGGGAGATGAAATCAAAGTTGGAAGTTGGGCCACAGGCATCTCTCTGTGGGATGTTCCCGTGTTCGCATTCCAAACGCCAAACCGGAGAATGAAATCAACTTATGAGGAATTTATATTTGCAATAAAACCTATAATCAACTTTTTACAGTCCACCTGGGACAACCTGTACACCTGCCTGCTTTTTTCCTGTGAAGGAGAATAAAAAGTTAGGCAAAAAAGGGGATGGTGGTAAGATTTACAGTTATGGCAATTTCAAAAAAAGAAAAAAATCTGCATGGGTTTACATATCCATATTTACATTTACCTTCTGGCGCATGTGTAGGCCCTATATGTGCGCAAACACCCACGCACACGCATGTACGGTCCGTGGGTCCTGACAGAGGGGGGGGTCCTGGGGGGGGGGGGGGGGGGACCGCGCTCAGAGGCTGGTGCGTGGAGGCTTGTGGGGCTGCGGTCCCAGCATATTCATAAATCAGGCCTTTCAGGGAGCTGTCAGAGGCTCCATAATGAGGGTCATTACTCAGGCAGGGTGTCAAAGCTACTATCACAGGGACCCGTCCCTGGAAATCACACTCACTCTGCTCCTTGTTAAATAAACAGTGCAGTATACAAAATGGCAAACAAGCTGAGGGTCAATCTGATGCAGCGCGGGGCCAGGCAGGCCTCCAGAGTAATTTACCCTAAGGGAATACCTCTCGGCTGGGGAGATGGATTGTAGACGGCCCTCGAAAAAGATTAATGGAAATAAAACCCCCAAAAAAAGGAACAGAGGAGAAAAGGAGAAACGAGAGAGGAGGAATTTGGAAGGGGGAGGGAGGCAACTCCAACTGCCAGTGTGGCAGACGAATAAAAGTACACATTCATGTTGTCAGGTAAACCTTGAAGATGATTGCTCCCATTATCTGCATGTGATCCTACATTTCTTTACACAAGCCAGACAAGGGGCTGTTACGCGAGTTAAAACCAAAAATCCAATATTGTAAAAGCCTGTTTGTGCCGACACGAGGAAGTGGCACCTATCTCCCGTGTCTGAGCTCACGGCGCTGAAGTAATGGCCTACTAATAACAGTGTCTGAATCTCCACTATCAAATATTCATCCCTTTATTGCCTTGCTAATATCTAACACACAGCTTTATTAATTTGGGGCGGGGTGGCGTGGCTTGGCTGGGTAATGGAAGATCAGAGAGAACAGATACAGAGGACGGACATCTGTGTTGTCTCTGTAGTGAGAAAGTAGAGCCCCCCCCCACCCCCCTTGGAAGACAACTACCTCCGTGTCTGCTATCAAACCTCGTCTTCAAGTTAATTTATTTTTAATTTTTCACATTTTACCTCTCGTGTCATGTCGGCACGTATTTCTATACACAGAGTAGCCATTATGCAGTCACTTTACTTGTGTCAAAACACACTCATCGCAATACTCCAGTAAAAAGAGCAATGAGCAGTGGTTAATATTTATACCTTTAATCTAAGTTGGAATATACGACACCATGTCTCCGCGTTAGAGGGCATGCCCGCACTAATCAGTATGCTGGGCAAAATCCGAGCACACAATATTCTAATCCAGCTTTAACTAAAATAACCATTCAGACTGAAAAAAACAACAAACTTCTTTAATCTCTTTCAATAAAGGCGATGTAAATGATCAATAGCGTTTTACATTCCAGTCCCTTCCTTGTTTTGTTACACAAGAACAGAGCCAACTGTCACGGGGGGGACTGTTTCAAGGACAAACCATTGAATACTTCCTACATCGTCGTGTGGATGTGCCCTCTTCTCTGTTCTACCCGCTAACCAAACAGCCAGAAGTGCTGCTTCTTTTCTTTCCCCCTTTTACCCCTTTTCCCCCCCCCCCCCCCCCACATCCACTGATTTTCAGGCTCACCTACCTGAAGGCAAAAAGATTAATCTTTTACATCTGTGAGTTTTAGACAGGCACTCATGCTGTGCGAGACACCGCTAAAGCAGCCAGCCCTTACGCAATGCCAATTAATGATTTTGTCATTCCACTGATGGGGGGGGGGGGGGGGGGGGGGGGGAGACGCTGCTGTGAGTTTTGTCAAGAGTACTTTTAAGGCACAACTGCCGTCGTAATTTGCGGCCATCTGTTTCCGTGCCGGAGTGAACAGGAAGAGAGAGAGAGAGAGAGAGAGAGAGAGAGAGAGAGAGAGAGAGAGAGAGAGAGAGCCATCTGTTTCCGTGCCGGAGTGAACAGGAAGAGAGAGAGAGAGAGAGAGAGAGAGAGAGAGAGAGAGAGAGAGAGAGAGAGAGAGAAATGGGAGGAACGTGAAGCTGTGAGGAAGACAGTAGCCATGTGATGATGCGTTTGCGCGACTATGAGTGCTCAGCGGCTGCCATGTCTTGGGGACACGCGGGGAACATATGTTGTCTCGGAGCCCCAGGGCTGACATTGAAGATGAGGAAAAGACACCACTTCAAGGCAAAATGTTTTCCCCGAAGCGAGGCTGCCACGGCCCGCGCAGCTCCGAAAGTATTGACACGTCTCCCGCGGACCGGCGAGCGTCGAGATTTGCACACAAAACATTCACGGCGCCGACCTGACAAAGCGCCTCGCAATGCCCGACCGAGATTCCCCAGACTGTGCGAGCAGCAGGACAGATGCCTCCCTCCCCGGGAAAAAAAAAAAAAACGGGGATCATTTCATCAGATTAGCCTGGAGGAGATGCATAATCACACATGTTATTCAACACTCCACCTGCGGCTGCGCTCGTAGCTGTAACTGTACCCGGCTGAGCTGAACTTATCATCAGGCCAAAGCCAATACATGTTAGTGCAAATAAGATAGTGAGATGTCCTTTGCTCAGCGATGAGTAATTACTGTTAAAAAAAAAAAGAAGAAAAAAAAGCAGGCATTCATTCTCCCAATGTCACAATTTACACAATGCTGTGCAGCATTCAATTTCTACATTTGAAAATACTTGATTTCAGCATCCGCTCTCCACTCCACAATAAATGCACTCTGTAATGACTCTATACTTATAATAAATCTGCCCGCCACACGGCTCATTATGTTCAATAAAACTTAGTATCCGTGTATTATATACTACTTTTCCGAGTACACACGGCGTACACTTAAACGGGACCAATCAAAAACCTCGTGCACCGTCGTAAACAGCGAAGCCGGCGTGCCGCCGTGCGGTGCGGTGATTAAAGCTTGGGAAAACACGGCGCACACGCCTCACACCCGGCTCCCCCAACTTTCCATGATCACCCGATGCCATATGCAGAAACGTTTTTTACGTCAACCTTTTTTAAAAGCGCCGTAGAAATGTATTGTAGAAAGCGCGCGGTGCTCAGGCTCTGGCTAATGCATACACTATTCCGCGGTGAGCTAGACTTTAAAACACTTCACGCTCAAACGCAGGGCCCCGCACCTTGATGGCTGCCTGAGAGCGACACCATAATTGACCCAGCTTAATATCGCTGAGGTGTTTGTGTGAGAGCGGAGCGAGGGGCCTTCATTAGGGGCCTCGCTCGCGGAGGGGCCCTAAGTGCCCTGCTCCCCCTCTCTCTCCCTCTCAGCTGCGTTCAGGCCCATGATGAATGGCTGTAAAGATGGACTGCTGCCGGGGGAGAGTACGTGACGGGCCTCGAGTATGGCCTGGGATGATGAATTATGACTCCGTAGCCATTTCCCCACAGGAAGCCCTCAGACTCTATTCGGCTCTTTCGCAAACTAAATCCGGTTGACAAGCTCTCCTTAACCAGGGACCCCGACTCTATCGCGGCTCGGTGTGCTTGGGGATGGCTCTTACGCGGTGTGAGACATCGCCAGGTTCGAGACGGGATCCATCATCTAATCAAAGCCTGCGCGGCGTGCGAACAGAGCTCTCTGCGACCACAAAGCAAACTGGCCGCAGAAGTCGGAGCAAAAAAGCTGCGAGGAAAATAGAAGGAGGAAACAGACAAAGGTGGAGAGGAGAGGAAGAGGACAAAAAGAAGTCCAAGAGCGCGTTGGCAAATTAACTTTGACTGCGCAACGAGGAGCGCGTGTTGACAGGGGAGAGAGATGATGTGATTTACTGACACCGGTGCAGACAGAGAGCAGGCGTACAGGGGGCACGTGAGACTAAACAAATTCAATCATCTTTTCCATCAATAGGAACAATCTTTTTTTCCACCACAAAGGACCCCCGCCCCCCCCCCCCGACATCGGCTTAAATCAATTGCAAACAAACCTGATTCTGCGACGAGGCACAGGGGGAATAAACAGTAGCTTTCAATTTAATTCAGCCCACCCGCACCCCGGAGAGGAGAAAAACTTTCATCCATCACTTTCATGTCCTAACTCGTGAGCGCCGGGCGGAATTGGTGACAGCGAGGAAACAGTAAATATGTCTCAACCAGCGGCTTCGCCGACACAGTCGTTGTGTTTACAGCAGCACACACTTGACAGACGGCAACTCCGAAGGGCGTCGCGCGAGGTGCCGTGGAAGAGGATAAAGATGCTTCATACATCAAAAAGACTTATGAGCACTGGAATAGAAACGGCGCGCACGCACGCACGCACCCACGGCTATCAACACTACTCATGTTTACAGATGCTAAAGAGCATTAACTGAGTGGCTTTATGTCGAAAAAAGGCCTAAACAGCAATAAGTGAATGTAATAAAACAAGATCAATGTCTGTATATTGTATATTTAGACTTTTCATGTCTGTCCTGTACTCAGCCTTTTAACCCAGTAATCTCTTGTCGTCTAAAAAACATCTACGGCCACAAAAAAAAAGAAAGAAAAAGATTTAAGATTGCTTCCATTTTCTGCATCCTTAAACAAACGAAGGGAACCACATCCCAAACGCTAAGCGCGGTGAGGCGTTCCGTAATTGGCTGTAAAACAAATGTCGCTGATTTTTGAAATGTGGTTTCATCATTTGCGAAACAGGAACCATAAGTTCTCGTCTCACTCCGGCTCTCTGCGCGTGGATGGAGTGTCAACCTATTTCTCGAAGGCCCCTGAGCTGAAGAGGCAGCTCTGCAGCCCCCCATCCAGAATCCTGTCTCCATGCATTGTGTCTGAATGAGTAGGTGGTCTGTGCACTACCTGCGTCTGCCTAGCCTGCCGAGCTGAGAGCCGGGGCATTAATCTGCCCTGACTGATGATGAGCATTAGCATACAGCACATCGCCGGAGAAACGGGTGTGGAAGTGGTTTGTGCGTGTGTGTGTGTGTGTGTGTGTGCGAGTCTGCCAGGGAACGAGTGTGTGCTTAAGTGGGCCACTGGTGTTAAAGCGCATGCAATTTCGAGCACGCGTGTGAACGTTGGCACACGCAGGCAAGCCGCGTCTGCGTGTGCACGAGTACTTCCAACCCACCCCCCTGCCACCACCACCGTCGCCACCCTTCATGACTCACTGAGACCACTTCCCCTCCACTTCCTGTCATTAAGACACACTCAGCCTTCCCTTCCTTCCTTCAAAAATATTCTCAGCAGTTTTTTGTCAATCTAGTAATAATTCAATTTAGCAGGACTGGCCGGGCTAGGACTGCCATTAGTTTGGAGCAGGTGATTTAAGATTGATGAGTTGTGTCTCCCGGGAGTCGAGGAGGAGGAGGAGCCCACCGGTGGCCGGGCTCTCCGGCTGCACCGGGCGTAGGAGTCGTCGAGCGAATTAAGGTTCCGAATTGATTTCCTCCAAATTTGAGCTGACTAATGTGACAAGTGGCAGCTGTGAGCGCCTCAGCGCCGCGGCCTCGGCTGTCTCCTCCGGGCTCCTCATTGTGACACGGTGCCGATGCAGGCAACGCGGCGAGAGTAAGAGAGAGAGAGCTGCACTGCTGTTCGTCCTCACAGGTGCACACACACACGCGCAAACGCACCCACGCACACACGCACACACGCACACACACACATTCACTCAGACACAGACAGGAGCACACGCTGTAGCAGGTTCCCGTGGCCACGTCTCTGGATGGAGACAGACAGAGTCGTGCAGGGCGGTGCAAAAATACACACACACCCAAGTACACACACCCCGGTGACACACTGTTGTGCGGCGCTGCTCACCCATCACACTCAAGTCAGTGACACAAATTACAGCCGAGGACTGGATGAGGGGAGCGTTGCTTGGCCCTGACACAGACAAACACAGATGCACCCACACAGCTGCAGAGCTGACACACGCGGGCGGGCGGGCGGGCGCACGCGCGCACACACACACACGGCTACGATGCTGACAAGGAACAGGTCAACATGATGACACTGGTGAATAATTCACGAGAAAGCTGAGAGTGATAGAGAGAGAGCGTAGTGAACAGAGAGAACTGAGAGAGATGGTTGATAAATACAATAAATAAAAAAGAGCATCACTCTGAATGCATACCGTACATACGCCGTTCCTTTATAAATCGGACACCTTGTCACGGACCTGTATACCTGCACCATGAGCATGTTTTATTCACATTACCACAAAGGTAAAGACCCAATAATCCCTGACTGCAGTTTTTTTCCCCTATTAGAATAACCTTTGTAATACAAATATGCTTTTCATCAAATAGCATAATAAAATCGACCCAAACCAGGAAGAATATTGTTCCCCTTCTGCAACAAACTTAACAGGCAGCTGAAGCTTTTGTTTCTACTCAGTGGCATGATTCCGAAAATCACCAGAGGTCTGTGTCAGTGCCTGTGACGGGTTATATATTTTTTTCTTCTTCTAGAAGTAAAAAAAAATAAATAAAAATGTGCAGCCCTTGACAAGTCAATGTTGGAATTGGTTTCACGCATGAATGCAGCCTTTAAGACAAAAGCACCTCAGGAGATAATTACAGTGTCAAGCATACCCTGCCAAGTGCCTGACGATTGCCCAATATTTAGCTTTAATTAAATCAAAGCAGAAATGTAATTTCTCCTGAGCGAACTATACACAGAGTGGATTTCCAGAAACACACAACATGGCTGACTAATGCATTTCCTTTGTCCCTGTCACTTTGCCTATTGCTTGTTATGGCCCCAAACCCTCCTCGGCGTGTCCTGGAGGTAAACTAACACGCTGCGTCCTCTCAGGATGGAGGAGAGAGGGAAAAAAAAAGACTGCTTCCTGGGACAGGCCCGCTGGTCTCTCGGCTGGTGTGTTTACATGGAAAAAGGCTGCAAATTAGCTGTAAACAATTGGAAAATGTGTCCAGGGGCGGCTCACTGTGATGTCAAGGGGAATCGTGTCTCTAGCCATTTTTTTCTTTCTCCCACCTTAAGTCATTTGCTCCTAACACCTGCTTTGTAAAAGCGGCCTTTAACATGTCTCGCTAATTTTCTTTTAACTTTCATAACAGCAGCTGCTTTGTCATTAATGAATCCAGTACAATGTGCCATCATGCTGAGGCGGGGAACAATTACTTCATAATAGCTGCAAAACTTTTCAGATAGTATAACATTCATTGTTTTTCGATCACGATTTGAATACGGGGGTTTGAGCTTGTGAGCATGTCACAGTACCCCCCCCTCCCCCCCCCACCCCTACCCCCCGTCGCCTGCGGCCTTTTCCCCCCCCCGTCTTATTTAAAAAAAAAAAAAAAGGCAAGCAGAAATGCCTCCCAAAAAAGTACAAAGAGTATAAAGGCGTATGCACTGAAATCGCATGTTGATCACGTGAGATGAAGTTAAATTGAGACTGTATTAGGAATTCTCTCCGATCTGACTTTTCATAATGTGTTTTGCAAGCAGGCAGCTTAGGGCCTGAGAGTTTTTCATTATCGTGCGCCTGTGTGTGTTTGTGGAAGTGTATGCCTTTCCCTCCCCTACACCACAGAATTAAAAACAGCCTCTTTCTGTTTGTACTGCTGCACGGAAAGCCGCGGGTGGCAAAAGGTCAACACGATATTAATACGGGCGTTAATATTCCTAATGCAAACTCAGAGCTCGGCGTGTCAAAGTTTTGACTGGGGTCTTCGGAAAGTTTAATAAGACCCCTCTGTGTGCGATCGGCGCAGCTCCCTGCACCTGGCAAAGTTCACCGCACAGGCACGGGTAAATGCGCACACCTGCGCGCACACACACGGGCGCTCGTAAGCACACATGCGAGTGGTGAAACGGTGAAAAGTAGGCTGTATACGTGAAAATTACAAATGTCTTTGAAGCTACCGATCGGCACAGAGTGCGGCGGGGCTGAGGGGGCTGTGGGGGTCTAATTGATTGTAAAACTGTTAAAAAAGTGCTTGAAGTGCAAAAAAACACAGAGGTTGTGTGGGGCGCTAAGGGATGTAATTACTGTTATGACGCGAGGGGGGATTTGACTCCACAAATTCCTTTAAACTGTCGAACACTGTGTGTAAACACTGCGGCGCCGCTTCTGAAAATACCAAAAGAGAGTCAAATAAAGTAAAAGTGCCACCGCTAAGACAGTTATTTCTGGCGCCGTACAAACGACAAAAATGGCGTCGGATTTTCCGCGGCTATTGGGAGGCCCTTTCATTTTACGTTTGTGTTCATTTGTGCCGCTCTCCCCCAGGAGGTTTAAGCATCCCCATCTGCCGGGCTCTACCCGCTGTTATTTATGTGGCTCCTTGTTTAGGAATGCAAAACTGCACGTGTGCCTAATTAATCTAGCCGACAATTTGATATTGTTTTAATTCGCAGCTGGGTGCAATTAGCATGTGGCGGTCTGCATATGCCTGTGACAGCGCGGATTAGGCAGGGGGGCAGGCTCTCTACATTTTCCCAAGCGCCACTTGTGCAGAGCTCCTATTAACTATCCTCTCGATGTTGTTGATGAAGAAACAATACATTGTTCTTCATTAGTTCATAATAAAGCGATTGGTGACCATTTCCTGATTGATGCCCTTTTATCTGGCATGAAAAACTGCAAAGTCTGCCAAAGAGTGAACAATTCATCAATTTTACGCAATCCTGCAAGACCACTACACAATTACAGACAAGACAAGTGTCGCCTCTCACTCACTCAATAGTCAGCGGGTTGAAAAATAAAATAGTATAAACATTCCATCATTTTCCCCTCACCGAGAGGCTTCTAATGTCACCCCGTGGTTGGACGGCCCGTTTGTCGAGGTCAGAGAGAAGTGTAAGAAAAACAGCAGCACTCCCTGATCAGGCTCGGCTGGGCCGCGTGTGTTTTTTTTTTTTTTTTTGCCACTGCAGTTGCCCGGGTGACGCTTCACAGACCGCGCTGACCTTCCGCAATTTCTAACTGTCAATCTAAACGGGAGCCCCTTATCTCATCTTCTCCCCCGCACACACCCCCTTCCTTTGTAGACGTGCACATCTTTTTATTCTAAATCCAGTCATTATTGTTCCTCTCCACTGGCCAGCAGGAAAAGCCCTGCTGAAGTTGGAGAGTTAATTGAGCATGTCTCTCTCTCTCTCTCTGGCTGCTGGCTCCGAGGGGCTGCAACGACTGTGGGCTCCGCTGTCTGGCTTACCGGCAAGCCCCCTTTCTGCTCGACGTATTTGCCTAGATTGCCGACGCGAGGCCAGGCCGAAGATGTCTCGCCTACCGGACTTCACTTGAGCGTCCGCGTCTCGGGCCGCGTCCGCTCATTACGGAGAGAGAAGTGTCAGAACAGGAGAAACCAGACGACTAAGACTCCTCTAATGTAATCTGGACATCTGAACTTTTTCCTCCTTAATGATATGATAGCCCGACTTTATTTTAACGGGCGCCCTGTCAGGCCTAACGGCCAGGAGTTAGAGGTCCACGGTTGCAGGAGGGCAGGCGGGGGCCGCTTCGCTGCGCAAGTCTAGTGTTGTGCTTTCAGGATTTCAGGATGTAAAAATGCAACGGATGAAGCGCGGGCCATTTCAGAGCTGGCACAATGTTACCTAGGCAACAATTAAACACACACCCAACAGACGGATAGGTCTCAGAAAAAAAAAAAAAAAAAGATTTAAAGCCTAATCTGAAATGTTTCCCACTCCTTGGGGGAACTAAAGGTGAAGTCAGTTATCTGCCATTATTTGGTTTAAAACATTCCCAGCAGTATCCAACATCTCTGCCTATTTGATTCACTTTGAGCATGTCTCTCTCCTGGATGCATTCATCCTCCCTAAACTCCTGAGTTGGAGTGGTTCGCCTCAGGCAGAGGAAGCAATAATGTGAACCCTGGAGAGCTATTCAGAGTGAAGAGGAGAGTGGAGAGGAGCCTCCTCCACGGTTCTCCTCCAGCGGGCCGTTTGGGAGGCTAAACGGCGCCGATATCCCTTATTAAACCATCTGGCTGATGCTAATTAGATTATCAGAGATAAAGAGAAGGAGTTTTTCTTTGTACATTTTAATGAGATAATGTGTCAGGCAATCGCGGGCAGAGGCATTCTTTTTCTCGAATGCCGAGACTTTTCAGGTGAAAATGTGCAAGAATGAACAGATGCGGGGGAGTGATTAATAGTGCTTATCTGGAAAAATCTTGCCTACATGATGGAAAAAAAAAAGGGACTAGGAGCGTAAAAGTCTTGGTCTTTCAGGGTCTTCCTTACAATAATAACATGAAAAAAAAAAAAAGTCCCCCTCCTGACTTACGGGGAAAACTGGACAACTTAAAAACCTCAAAACAAGTCTCGGGTCAGATTGGCAGACTTTGAAATGGCGCAAAGATTCAAAAATGAACGGTCAGATATTTTTGACTTCAAACGCAGTGCCGCGCCGCATTAGACCGCCGTGTGCTCCTGATGGCCGTCCAGGCACAAAGGCAGCGTGGTTTCCAGGCTATAGATAGTCTTGGAGGCTCTCGCCCCTAATGAGAGTGAGGCGGGGGAGTATTGATTAGGCGTGTCGCCAGAGAAGAACATAAAAGTACACATTCAATAAGGGACTTCATATCCCGTTCAGCTAGTGTAAAGGTTAAGTGCTGGAGAATATCGCCGCGATCAATAATTGCCTGCAACTTCACGTATGGTCCGGCACCGCGCGGCCTGCCCCTGCTGCTTCTCAGCCTGATCAACACTAACTCAAGTCACATATGAAATGCCACAGGAGGCTTGTGGGACTTTGTCACTCTCTGTTTGACAGACCTATGTCGAACCAACACAAATATTGCGTTCGGCACCACTCGGGTGAACTGGACTGGAGATAAGGTGGCGGAAAGCCGTCGGCAGGAGTGCACCAGCGAGAAATTGCAGTTGATTAAGATTTAATAGGCTACGTACACAACGGCCTGCATAATCTGCTCTTACCATAAATAACAAACTCGACTCCATTTCCCCTGTGGTAATGGAAAGAGAGGGGCTGCTTAAGCAAGACAAATGGAGGGTTTGCAGCACCAAGTAACAACATTAGCTGGCTAATTAAACAACAATGGAGGCTGCGGCATAATTACGCAATGGGGTTTAATGAGAAAGGTTAACTGTGCAGAAGAAACAGAGAGGCGCCGTCTCCACACGCCCGCCGAGGACGCCTCCCAAACAAACAGCAACAAACGGGGCTCCTCCCGTTTGTCTCTCTCTTATCAACGAAAAAGGGATGTACGTGTTTTTCTGCAGCTGCATCGGCCTCTTCCTAACGGCAACTGTACGCGCTTCACGGAAGAAGGCCCACAGCGTTGCTGGGATGACTGCAGCGTTCACACCAGCACAGATTACTGTCAGTCTGGAAGACGTGGAACTTCTTTAACTGTACCGTGCTCAACGAGTATGTGATTGCCTCGTGGATACTGTCTGTGTCGTTGGGTTTTTCTCGTTCCGCAAAAGACCAGCCGGGATGAAGGAAAAAGAAGTCGCCACAACCTCCCACTCGCCAACGGTGGCGCAATGTCATTTAATATGATTTCAAAATGTCACGTCACGCAGATTAGATTTGACTTTGCAGCGAGGGGATGTGGAGAAGGGCAGCGCGTTCGCGCCGAGGCCTCTCCTGCTTCCTCTCCAAATGCAATTAACCGCGCTTCCCCGCTGTGAGGTGTTCATGGCTATTCCACGTGGACTCATTTTCATACAGACACTTAAATATTCTATTAATTGATAATGTAAATACCCTTCGGGGTTTGGAGGATTCCCTCCTGCACAGAGATTCCGACCGTAGACTGGTGCACGTGGCGGTTTATAAGCAAAGAAGAGAAAGAACACTTAAGGCCCCCCTAAAACAACACCTGCTTCCCTCCTCTCTCCTGAACCTCGCGACCTCCAGAGATGTGGGCATGGATACCATACCAAGACTGTTTTTTACATTGCAGGCCATGTGCCCATTTGAAATGCTTGTGAACGTTTTTTTTTTTTCTTTTATTGGGATAGAGGTTGCACTTTCAACTATTGAGTTATGTGCTCAGCGTGAGCCCCCTTTTTTACCAATAAAAGCCCAGGGAATGAAACGCAGGTGGGCACAGCCATAGACGGAAAAAGAGAGAGAGAGAGAGCAAGGTCAAATAAGAGAGTGATGTAGAGAGGTCAATTTCAGTTAAGGTGGCTGACCATATGCGAAATGATCTCACACTAATGCTATGCCATCGTTTCTACGTTGTGTTTCATTACAAAACGTGTTGATCATAAAAGGACCCCTAATAACTAAATAGACAAAGCATTTGACACATTTACTGTAAAAAGTCGAGGTATATAATAAATCAAATCAAAATCAGAGCCATGTTTTTCTTTAGATATTTCATCAGAACCCTGTCTGACCAGTGAGTACCACAACAGGCGCATTGCATTTGTGAAATCACGTGCCGGTAAGCAGAATGAGAAGCAAATATTCAACTCATGTCTCAGACGAAGTGATGTGGCGCACTAAGTTGCTTCTCATGTGCCGCCTGTAAAAGCGCTCGCTAAACAGAGCTGGGGTGCAGCTGGTTATTTATTCACAACAAGAGCTGCTGCTGAGGACTGTTTGAGAAACTACTGTAACAATCAATAATACAGTTCTTCAACTGTACATATTGTATAAGTGTTAATTATTCACTAAACAAAGTGACACAAAAGTGTTGCTCTTCGACAAAACCAGAAATTACCGCCGACATAAGTCCAATCTGCGGAATTATGTTTCTTTGGTGTGGTGTTTAAAAATGCATGATAAAAAATATTTTTCTTTATTTTTCAAAGGCCTGGGATGCAGATCTCTGATGATGAGCTCTAAATGGAGGGTGTCTTCTCAAAAATGTATGCCGTGCACAAAGCCTTCTCCCAGGATGCAGTTTGAGAGGCTTTTTCATGAATTTGTTATGAAATGTTGGTTGACAAATACGAAAACATGAATACTGAAAGCATTTTACTTTATGAGTTGACACATTTAATATGCTGACTAAAAGCCTACAGCTCTAAATTACTGTGCGTGACCGCGCATTTGCGTGCGTGTCTGCGGTAGTCTGCTCGTGTTTATGGGAATGCATTGTGCGCCCGAGCCACTTAAAATGCATTCTGTAGAGAGGGAGCTCACTTAGAAAACATTCGTGTACCTCAAGGCTTCATAAACACCCTGGCATGCATTACACAGATAAGATGCTGCTGTGCATATTGTACATCTTCAAAACATGCACTCATTGCATTCATCAAAACTCGCACGGCTTATTAGAATGGAAGTGCATTAAGCTTTAATACGGACGCCTGAGAAGCCCAAACACAAGTGAAGCGGCTGAGTCGAGCGCGTAAGCACGCACACAGCGGCGGTGCGGACACAAAAGGCATCCGAAGATTACCATTTAAATGCCTTAATATAATCACACATTTGATTCTCGAACATTATAACAAAGCAATGAGGCAGATGTGGAAAGAACACATTGATAAGCACATTTGCAATGATATTCTTTTGTATTTGTGCTACAATGAGTCACAGTGCACGTGGCACTTTGACTATTTGACGCAAAAATCCAGAACAAAAGATGCAAACAGATACAGTGAGCTGCAGATGACATTTTCTGGGGGGTGGGGGGGGGAATATTTAACTGAATTATTTTTCCGATGGCGCAGATCTACGGTAATTTCAAATTCTCACTCCCCCTCATTCTTTTGTGGGTTACACACCTCACTGCAGGGAATACCACTTCTAACTTTTGACTCTTTTAATATTCAGAAGAAAAAAAAGCCCCACCACTTAGCTGGGAAAGAAAACGGTTGGATTGTCAGACAAGAAAAACGGTAAATAGCACTACAACTATTGTGACTGAACCTTGTTGTGTGAAGATCACAGTCCCAAAATCGCACCTGACAATTCAAACACCAAAAGTTATACACACACACACACACTTTTACGTCTCCCCTGTCTCGCTCTCCAGGGGTGCTGCTTTATTAATGAGTTCGACACATAAAAAGCATCCGGAGGACGGGAGGTGTCACTCATCAAAAAAGGCTGTTTTTGAACCGTCTTGGCGCATGTTAAAGAATTATTCTCTTTCATAACGACAAGAGACAATCAGCCATTGCCAGGGTTTTTTTTTTTTTTTTTTTTCCAGATGACCAGACCACGAATCCTCATTCTCAGACGTGGCATGAATATTGTATGTAAAGTGTGCGAAGTTGGGCTGCCTGGCGGGAGAGAGGGAGGACTGAAGGCTGTAGACATTTGGTGCTGTTCATTATGACTGTTTGCAATGGGAAAGAGTGTGTGGCTTGCCTGCGTGCGTGTGGGCGCGCGCGAGCGTTTGTCTACGCGGCGGTGTGCGGAAGAGACAACACGAGTGCGATTAATTTCATTGATTAAATGCAATGTTTTGGGTAAATACAGATATGTGTAAACCCGCGAATGCATTGAGCCGATCAATACGATTGATTTTGTGTGAATACACTTTCGGTCCGGCTCGATGACTTTCTCAACACTAACCTGCCAAGGCCGGTAATAACAAACCCCGCGGTGTGACAGGTAAGTGAAGGCTTCTCTACACACAATCTACACGCACAATCACTGGGCCCTGCAACTGCCTAAAAATACACACAGCTATCACGGTGCAACTGCAACCTGGCAGTGTGCCACCTCATGCACAGCGCGCACATACAGTATACATACAGCACACATATGTGCAACCCGGGTACTAATGCCAGGCAACGACACACACTCACAAACACACACACACACGCACACACCACAGAGCTCTACGCCCGTGTGATCCTGCCAGTGCCTTCCTGGACGAGAACAAATAATAGGGGGGGAAGTGGACTGTGGGATTTTGAAGCTCTCCCTGTCAGTGACAGTGTCAGCCCTGCATCTCTCTCTACCAAACACACACCTTTGCTCCCCCCCCCCGTGCTAAAACAGCATAGGGAACAAGGCCTTTGAATAATAAATACTCCAAAGTTTCTACACAGCTCCGGCCAGGAGATGCCCATCCGGCAAACAATGTTGATGTGTAGAGAGGAGAGGAGAGCCATGGAAGGACCCCGGGTGAATACAAGATACCTGTTCAGACACAACACAGGGCCGAGCAGGGGGCTGCGCGGAGAAGCCGGCCGGGGCCTGCAGAGCGAGAGTGCTAGTGGCCTGAAACTTCAAAATCCCTGTATACACACACACACACACACACACACACAGACGACTGACAGTCCTGCAACATAAGCAAAAAAAAGATATAAAGTTGAGAATAGTTTCCCTGTGAAATTGGAGGGGAAAGTGCAGGAGGGGGATACTCCGATTGAAAGACACAATGCAGAGAGTGACCAAATGTCCCAATTTAGGGGGCTGCAGACTTCAAATCTTTGCCACCTGATGCATATGTTTTCTTCTGCTTCTCTCCAAGCCGAAGAGATTTTTTAGATAGAGTGTCCTGCCACTCTCGCAGTCCTTCCCAGAGCTCATTTGGAGACAATGGGATGATAATGAAGTTGCAGCACAAGGGGGCCCGCCATACTTCACTTTCCCTACAGAGGTGCATGGTGGGAGCAGGACGGTCGGCTGATGAACAGGGGGCCATTGTAGTGGTTGATGTGTCCATCGTAGGCCGATATTTAATCCTCCGGTTCCGCAGCGTGGCCCCGAACATGACAGAAAATCATTAGCCACCGTGGGCCGTTAACTGTCACATGAGTGATTGAATAGGCAGCGGGCCGTGGAGTTTTGTATGGCAGTTAAACGTCCGCCCTGAAGACTTGCGGCGGCGGTGCATTGAGGTCAATGATGAGGCAGAATTGGCGGGCGGCCACTCTCACTCCGTGAG
The DNA here is from genome assembly GCA_016785305.1 of Colistium nudipinnis. Taxonomy (NCBI): domain Eukaryota; kingdom Metazoa; phylum Chordata; class Actinopteri; order Pleuronectiformes; family Rhombosoleidae; genus Colistium; species Colistium nudipinnis. The sequence continues at coordinate 625,543 of JAFBJU010000237.1, read as the reverse complement.
GAATGGGGACCATTGGCGTCTCAGCGCCGAAGGGGGGGGGTCAAGTATGGGTCAAGCCTGCACGATAAAGCACATCTACTCAAATATGATATTCCCAATGAATATTTCCAATGTTGTGCCCTTTCATTCTTCTGACGCACAAAACGTCAGAGGCAAGGGTTCAAAATATACCAGTTACTCTGCAGCCTCGGATTTCAAATGACAAAGCGTAATCAACAAATAAACGATGATGTAAAATCAAGGGGGAAATGAAAAAAGCTGGCCGCAGCGGTTGTGAAGTAGAAATGAGTCCCTCGTTTTGCGGCTGCAAACCGTTACAGTGACGTACACGTCAATAAATCCATAACCATAATCCACTATACTAATATTCATTACCCTTCCAAGGAATACAATGTACAATGGACAAACTGGAATGAACACTGCTGCACGCACAGGGCTTCTGCTGGCACGCCATATCCGTTATTAAACATAACCTCGGTGGCAACAGTATTGTCTCAATGGGCCGTCTTAAAATACCCCTACGTGAAAGATTTTTCATCACACACACACACACACACACACACACCCACCCACACGCCCCTCACTACACCTCTTTACCTCTTGAGCCTTGACATCCACACCACACTTTTTTGGTCTACACAACTAACCAACATACGCTTGGTTGTGTTATCCACCGGAGCTATATCTCAGCACAGTTCCCCTGTGGCTGCCATGCGTGACACGCACAACCTCGCTCATCGGGGGGGGGGGGGGGGGGGGGGGGGGGGGGGGGGGGGGGGGGGGGGGCATGCCTCTCTGGGGGTGAGGGTCGAGTTTAAGAGGACAGACCACAGATGCCATTAATGTAAGTTGATTCTGCCTGTCCTTTGCACCCTGCTGCATGTTCATTAAAGACACAGCAGTTAAATGTTTCTCTCCATATTCTCTTTCTTTTCTTTTTTTTTTATTCATGGAGTACATGAAAGAGGGGAAAAAAAAAAAAAAAAGAGACAGGAATTTGTCAATTTGTAAATTAAGCTGCTGCTTCAATTATTTGCTTGGTTTGATAATAACATGTGGTTAATTTTTGAACGAGGTTAATTACAAGCGGGTTAATGATATTCTCATAAAAACCGAGAACTCATCACATTTTCCTGCCGACATTACACTGACACATATGAGCCAAATATTTTTCCCCAATTAATTCATAATTGTTAATAAATACCTTACAATTCAGGGAGGGCCGTGCTCGGGAATGACATATTTGAGCAGATTCCCGGCACATTCTGCGACAATAATTGCGATAACCGACTTCTCACTGGAGGTAATCTGACTCTCGCTGTCTTTGGTAGGTGGCCAATTTATTTCATGAAGCGGGGCAGATCTCGCACTTGCTGCACGCGGTGTTACTGAGTCTTTGTGTGTGCGCGCGTGTGTGTGTGTGTGCGTGTGTGCGCGTGTGAGAGAGAGAGATAGAGGGAGGGATGGGAGAGAGACAAAGGGAAAGAGAGGGTGAGAGAGGGACAAACAGGGGGCAGGTAGGTGTGATCGCTCATTCACACTCGAGCTGCTTGACGCTGAGCCCTACGGGGCATGATTACAAGGCCCTGGGTGATCCTTCAGCTCTCTGCCTGACACTTGCTGCCTGTCCCCCCTTTTTTTTTTTTCTTTCTTTATTTTTACAGCCCAACCCTTTCATTCCTCTCCCGCCTCATCCGTCTCTATATATCTTCCAGTCTATCTCCCTCTCTCTGAAAGTTTTTCTTTCTATTATTATGCTGCGAGAGTGTTTTATTTACTTCCCATAAAGCTGCGCGCGTGTTGTGATAATGTATTTTCCTGCCAGTCTGATAAATAAAGCTGTTTGTCTTTTTACACTACCCAGGGCACTTATGGTTAATGTCTCTTCATCCGCCCGTGCTATTTATCAGACTACAGGCGTGCGTTTACCGTGCATGCGATTCCCCAGCGGCACATTTCAACAAGGATATTAGATTTCATGTGTCCCGACGTGTAAGTGGTATCTAGCTTCAGGGGTGTTCCTCCTAATTCAAATAGTCAAATTAGGATTCTTAAAGCCATGTTTAAGGTATTGAGTTGAGGCTATCAACATCCTATATCGGAGTAAACAATTTGTAGTTTTTTTTTTTGTGTTTCTTCTGCTAAAATGGGTCCCCCTACAGCAATAACAATTCTTCGAGATTGTATCCTGTGCACTTTATTTTCATTAGACAGATTTACAGCTTGCGCTGTGAGTTTGTTTGTCCCATCAGTGCTGTAAAACCTAAAATACGCCCCGGTATTCAACCTTTTAAGATGACGCTCATTTACTTTTCCCCACTGTCCGACACTTTTATGATGTTTCCTCTCCTCCACACGTACCGTTCACCGTACTGTCATACCTTTTACTGATTTACAGTTTATATCTGTCACAAGGATCTGACCACCGGTAAGCAGCAGGCCATATCAAAGAATATAGATTCATGCAGCGTTGGATGCTAAAAGAGTGCCACTTCGTCACATTACCGCCACTAATTGTGAACCCCAAGAGTAAGGTTTGCCCTCCTTGGGCATGTTGCCAGTAATTGAGAACTCCAGCATCACAATTCAAATCAGACAACACCAATAAAGTATGTTGAAATGTGCATTACATTGGGTTTTTCCTCATTAACGCTGTGTTTGTGTACGACTCACAGCCACATGATGTGGAAGAAATAAAGGTAAAAAGTAAAAACAAAGTGAGTTGTGGCCTGGTTGAACTGGGACAAAAAAATCCAGATATTGCCGAGGTATCGCAAAAGGTTAAGAAAGACAGGACTGGGGCCTCGTTGACAAAAAAGTTCAAAAGGAGAGGGAGCTGATAAAATCGCTTGAATTTAAGCTCATAGTCTAAGGGGTTTAATCTCCTCTTGTTAGAGGGACACAAGGGACTTGTGGTGACTTTTTAGGGGGCTAAAACATTACCATGATGGGCTCGCAGTATCCTTTCATGCTCTATCCAACAGAGTTCATATAGACATGCTTGGCTTAAAAACCACCTTGTTAACAAAAAAAAGGGAGAGCGAACAAAAAAATTGCACTGCGTAAAAAAAAATATCCTGACACTTCTGCAGCGTGCGTACTTGAATTTTTTCAAACACTTGTCTTTTCTTTACCATAATGGATGTCAGTTTGCTCAGATGTAGCTCAAGTGGGGGGGGGAGCCGCACGCGGGGTCTCACTCCTTCCGCATTTGAAGCTATCACTCAATAGCGAAATCTGTGTTGTTCCACATCAAACCGGGGAGACATTCGCGGCATCACCTGCAGAGCGCTCCAGAAGGGATGAAGCAAAAATATCTTCAAATCACTTGTCCAAGACATTTCCCCCTATTAGGGCTGCCTCCACACAGGCTTTAAGGCGGAGACAGGTCCTTTAGATAAGCTAACCAAACCGGGTGTTACAGCTGGGAGATCAGACACGCGGCCTGTGTTCTATTACACGACTCCCGCACAATGGCATGCCATTAAAAAAAAAAAAAAAAAAAGGGCTCGACGTGGACCCGGGTTAAATGAGCGGAATGATCCACTTGATCTGTCAAAATACATAACTAAACACAAATAATAAATAACTCCACTAGGTATTCATACTCCAGTGTATACTGTCTATTGTTGTAACTGCATATTTGTTTTCCTCATGTCAATTGAGTGAATAGCTATGTAAGCCAGTCATTATTTTTATTTTTGTATTATTTGTTTTAATGTTCTGCCAAATGTTTTGCCAAACAGCCATTCGAATCAAATCTAAAAAAAACAAACATTTCAACTTTTTAATTGGAGTTTTGTTTGTGTCTGTGTGTGTGTGTTCACATTGTGTTTGTACGAATGTGTACGTCTCTAACAGTGAATACGTGGTATACGCGTGAGACTCTGCAATGCTAGGTGCATTTCGGTGTGTCAGTGTGTATGTGTGTGTTGTAATCTCAGCAGCAGATCATGTTTTCTGGGCCTCAGATGAGGCAAAGCAGCTTTGGCAGCGGGCCGTTTCATCTCAGGCACTGGGGCCCAAAACAAAGAGAAAATGATTGATTGGATGATGAATTATTTAGAGGTGGAGAGCTGAGGAACGAAGCAGCCATGCTGGAGAGTGAGAGGGAGAGAGGGATAGAGAGAGTAAGGAGACAGAGAGAGAGAGAGTTCAGCGTCCCTTTATCACGCTCCCTCTTCGTGGAAGATGGAAATCCGAGTAAAAACTTTCCCCTAATTGTACTAATGCGTGTCACCGCAAATTTGCCAATATAAAATATTGATGCGGACGCAATGACAGGGCTGCACGGTGCAGAGGGATGATTGGAGAGGAGAGGTGTTTGCTCGGGGATCTATAGGACGTTTGAACCTACATGTAACACTACACCGGAGACGGGGGGGGGGGGGGGGGGGGGGGAGCACAACACTGCTCAGCTCCACACGTCCACACATCCATCCATCTCCACACTCTGGATCACCATATTCAAAGATACAGAAACTTGAAGTTTACCCATATGCTTAGACCGAAAATAGCCAACATGATTTGAATGCATCAAAAACATGAAAAACGACCATCCTCCTAAACACCATATTTCACACGGCCACAGACCACTGTGTGATGCCCAGTTGGACCACAGGGGGCACTGATGTGATATGTGAGAAAGAGACAGACGGGAAGGGGGGAGAGAGAGAGAGAGAGAGAGAGAGAGAGAGAGAGTGGGGGAGACAGGGGGAGAGAGACGGAGGAGGAGAAATGCAATGAGGCAAGGCTACAGGGATGAACGCAAAGCGTCTCTCTCTCTCTCTCTCTCTTTCCCTCCATTTTTTCAATATCCCCTCCTCATGAAATTTCATTTGGATTGTAAATGTTCAGTAATTTACCATCATAAATGTGTAATGGGCCCCTGAATCCAATGACATTGTGCTGGCTAATCAACTCATTTGAAAATGAATATAGATCTATTAAAAGGGAACTCGGCATTTCCCCTTTGTTAGAGCTGGCATGCTGTCAAACATGGGAACACTTCCTCAAAAGGGGTTTTTGGGGGCGAAAAAGGGGATCCTCTTCAGGGAAAAGAAGAAGAAAAAAATAATCTACTCATGCGATGCGCTGATTTTAAATAGAGGTGATTTACGAGACTAAGTGCTTGCGCCAAATTCTGATTTGTTTTGTCATTGCAAATCTGACACGGAATCTAGCGAAGAGAGAAAAAGGAGCTCATTTAAAAACCTCATTCGAGAAATAAAAGTGGCGACAGGAAGTTAATGACACTTCATTTTCAGCAGGGAAAATATAGCAAAGTGAAATTCTTGAATTCGAAATGTTTCTCGGCCCCACCGCAGACAGCCGCCGAATTTTACCAGAAAACACAACACACACACCTACACACACACACGCGCACACACACACACACACACACACACACACACACACACCGGGATTACTGCTTCTTATCTCTGAGAGACGGAGCCGGAGGCGCTACCTACAAACACTTAATCAAAAACCAAGTTCAACTCGTGGCAGCCAGTGACTCTTGGAAATGGAGAGTGATGAAGAGAGGGCGGAATGCAAATTGCAAATGTTGTGACTCAATGCGTGTCTGCACGAGTGTGTACAATAGCCTTGAGTCTCAAATAGAGTAAATCAGCGCCTGGTGAAAACCAAATAAGTTACTGTGGCTGTCAATAATTGCCCCAGTTTTGTCTGATGACTTTTTGGCATGTGTAAACTTTTCAGGCTTTTCAGAAGCCCGACATTTATATATTTGAATTTGAAAAATGACATCCATGAATTTTGAATTTAAGCTGGCCTTCGTTCAATAGTCAGCTATTAAGTCATCACTTTTAAAAGTTGAAACGCACCTACAACTATGTTGACATATATTGTGGTTTAACGCAGGGGTCATGAGGGCATGAGGTTTTAGGAGCAGTTTGATTGGTGGAGAGACCAGTTATGTGTCTGTCCACTGAAATAAGAGGATACCCAGTTTTTAGCTTTCAAATTATATTTCAAAAAATAGGAAAAACAACAAGTAGTTGAACGTTGAACTTCTTCCTCGACTCTCACTCACAGTAACCCCGCTGCTGGCCATAGCCCTACAGTTCTGCTACATTTATAGTTATACTGCAGAGTGCTATCAATCTTCTCATCGGTGTCAAGTGCATTTCCTGAAATGTCAACCTCCTCCTTTAAAACCCCGAGCCTCGGACGATTGAGGTACCATTGTTCCAACAGTGCAGAGAGAAAAATAATACAGGAATAGATTTCAGATGTATTTGTCCAAAGTTCCGGCACCTGACTCTGACAGCGGAGACTCACGTTTTCATATAATGCTGGGCATAAAATGAAATATGTCGATGTACACGCGAGGAGAAACTGACAAATCTCAACTACCGGGCTTTGGAGATATGATACAATGACGGTCGTCTGCATCTCTCTCTTTCCCTCCATCCCTCTCTCCCTCCTCTTTTCGGGGCCATTTGCCTGCTCTGGGGCCCCGACGCGGCAATCAAGGGAAATAACTCATTTATCAGCGCTGATGGTGGCAGGGGGTCTATTGTGCGCCGCTGGGTGTGCTTGGTTCGCCTGAACGCGTGACTTTGGGCTACTGGCCTGTTGTAAGGTCGTTGTAATTAAGTCTGGGCTCACAGTGGCCGACTCTGCCTTTGAGGTTCAAATGTCTTTACCCTCCGTCCTCAAAAGTCCTTCCCACCACCATTTGCTTGCGAGATCATACAGAAGAAAAGAGAGAGAAAAAAAAAGTCTTATCCCACACCAAATATTAGGCTCCCTGTGTGAATATTGATTTATCTGTGGAGTCAGATGGGTTGGAATGAGTTAGATACCCTTAACTTCCACAGTGATTACTTTGTGGAAATAGAATATTAGAGTTTCAGCGATTGCCGCGGACGGAAAGTGCAGGACTCGAGCGAACACTTAAGATCGCTAATCTCGGATCCAGAATTTGCTCAAACTTCAATTACACATATCCACAGTGAGCGAAAAAAGAAAGAAGTATGGAGATGACCTATAGATACCTCCACAGCATATCTGTGCCATCTCTCTGGTGTTCGACATATCTTTCTTAGTTTCCTCTTGCGTCCCTCTTTTTTTTTTCTTTTTTTTATTTCCTCTTCAATAAGAAATGTGTCATGAACTGCAAACCAGCTCCTGTCCCTCTCCAAAAACCATACAGCACACCAAGTAAAGCCAAATCCAGTTCAGCCAGCTCAGTCAAGACCTGGAAGGACACTGGTCCAGATGTGGCTACTGTTTGCCAGTCCCCACAACCAGTGTCCTTTTGTGTACGTCACTGCACTGAGCGGCCCCAGGTGCCGAGGACCATTTCAAATCGGTCCCTTCGTTTTTTTCATGTTCAGCTTGGACACAAATAACAACTTGCTCATCCAATAACTTCAGGTCCAAACCTCAAAAATTCCTTTCAAATCTCAATGCTTATTGCGCTACATGTCAACATTACTGTGGAGTGGCTGTGCACTCTATTACCAAGTGTCTACAACAGACTAAATTACATACATCTACATTAAATAGTCAACTAAATGCTCTCATTTTGTGGAATTTTCGTGACTAAATTACCTGAGGAAAACAGTTTTCTTTGAAAGTAAAAAGAACATATTCTGTGAGAAACCCTGACACTGTGTCCAAGATTCAGCATGCCTAACAGCGTGACAAAAAACATAGAACTATGAAAAAAAAAAAACGAAAGCATCATGGAACAAATTGAATACCACAGGATTGAATTCATATAGCTTTTCCGAGGAAAAAATGATGTTTGGGGAAAAACCCACATTGTCATATAATACCAGAGGCCGAGACCAAGGCTTAGGGTTCGAAGCTTCACTATAAGGTGTTTTTTTTTTTTTTTTTCCGACTGTCCTGGACACATGGACAGATGCCTGCAGACACAGACACATAATCAAGGATGGAAATGTCTATCCCTGTTCTCACAGGGAGGACAACTCTTGTCTATTCTATCTCCTAATAAACTACTTGTATTCAATGTTACTAATTCATAGAAAAACCCCTTTCACACACACACACACACACACACACAAACCTTTTCACTTATGCCAATGATTCAAAAATCCACAAATTAAATAGTTGGACGTCTCAATATTAAAACCAATAAGCTGAAGAGGAATATAAAATTGCATACACCAGCCAGGCTGTCGCTGTATTCCTCTTTAAAACTATTTCACTGGAAAACAACAATAGAACATTTTAATTTTCCTCATTTCAAAGGGAAACTTTACAATCGTTTGTGCAACGTTTGATCTTTATGACATGATGAATACAGGCACCCGACAATACACAAGGCTCTTATTCCACTTACGTAACATGGTGGGATTAGAACTACTTTTTTTTTTTTTCCCTATGCCTGAAAAAAACGCCCCTCACACGTCTGACAGTGGGCTGAGCTGCATTTCAACTACCGGTGTACTGTGGCGTATATCTTTGAACAACCAAACAACTCAAGTAAAGTGCCTGCAGTCCTTAAAGCACTTTATCCTCAGAGCTTCACTGGGCAACAGACAGGCAAACGAGAGAAAATAATAAAAATAGACCAAAAAATGCAAATGAACTCTTCAACACACACAAACGCACGAGGGCACACGCACAAACAGGCGTCATTCAAAACCACCACGAAACAAAAATGCCGAGTGCATTTAAAATGTTTTAGAATGCCAGACTCGTAAATGCACTTTATCACAATTCGGAGGGGGGCGAACAAAAAAAAAAAACGAAGGGGGGAAGTGATAGAGAGAGAGAGAGAGAGAGAGAGAGAGTTACAGAGATGTGTTCTTTTCTGAGGCTTCTTTGCATCGCGTTGGGGATTCCACGTGTCTCATCGTCTTGTTGAGAGTGCATTAGCAGCCAATGACACAGCCTCCCTCCCTTCTCATCGCTCTACTTTTTTCTTGTTGTCGGGGAAAGTGTCCTGAGGCAATAACAGCAACCATCAGCACTCCACCACCTCCTCCTCCTCCTACACCTCCTCTTCAGGCCGAGATACGCAAGGGCCTAATTTTCCATCAGCAAAGCATGAAATCAGGAGAGAATGCCACACAACAAGCGCCTTTACGAGGGGACGCACAAACCCACGCACACTCGTGCGGCGCCGCATCAAAACGTCTGAATAAATTATGAAATCAAGTGGATGCTGAGCAAAAGAGACAATCAGGAGCATGCCGACCAGAGCACAAATGTGACTTTGGGAGGCGGCTTTACACGTTGCATGAAATCATTTGTTTTCCAGGGTGGTCATTTCGTTGACATGAAAGGATAGAAAGTATTTGGTTACTGTTTTTCCAAAGCACACCGTTGTAACAGCTGTGAAGCCTCTACCAACCAATTGTAAGAAACCACACACTTTAAAAATATCCAACAAATTAGGTCATCCGTGCAACCAGTTGTTATACTGTATTGTCAGGTTAACTAGCAACGGTAGTCGTAGTGACGGAAGGTAAACGCAGGCGCAGGTGACGTAGTACAAATAAAGCCTGCATTAGAGAGGGGCTGGGGTGGGCAAATGGGCCAGCAAAACACAGGACTTCCGCCCAGGAGACCACAGCTCATTACCCAGGTGACCTGTCAACATTTGACAACTTTGGCATATTTAGCGGTAGGTGCTCATGATTCATTTCCACAACGAAGGTATTATGAATGGATGAAGTCGTGTGAATTATTCAGACGGTCTCACCCAGATTTGTGCCCTTATAGAACTGAGACATGATAAGGAATACCAACTAACACACACATATATACGGAGTCGGAGATCAGGTCCTCGATTACAGACCTGACAAGTGTTGCCAAACGGCAGTTAAAACGAGCCTTTAGGACCGGATGCTTCGGGTCACAGTCGGAACCGTGACCTGGAAGACTCATTATCTGTGTGAACTCGACAAGCAAAAATAAGACAATGACAGAGGAGCAAAAAAGGAGTCGGGGAAGTAAGCTCCTTTGAGGAGGTTCTCGAGACTCGAGAGGGCCAACATCACGTTTTCATCCCCAGACCCACTGCGAGGCTATAACTGAGCCGTGCCGTATTTCAACTTTCCATCAACTGAAAAACAAGGCGGTTAGTTATTAGGACAGTAACACTGGCAAACACTACAGAGAATGGGAAACTCGGCGCTACACACACACAAACAGAGAGAAGAAAAAGATCTCACAGTGCTGACTGACAAAGATGCCCTGCAATATAGATGACGGGAACAAAGCGCCCCATAACAAACTCCACTCGTATTCAGACGATTTCCTTTTCAATAATGAATCGCCATCAGCATCGGGCGTCAATACGACGTCTCTGTGTTGTGTGAGCTAGTTTGTGTGTGTGTGTGTGTGTGTGTGTGTGTGTCTGGGACTGGAGGAGAAGGAAAAAAAACATCTATCCTCAACGAGAACAAAACTTCTATATTTAATCTGTGCCGAGAACAAGCAGGCATGCAAAGTCAAAAACAAAACGGGGATGCAAGCCGAGGCTTTCTGTGGCATGCAAATCACATCCGGACCAACCAGCTGCTGTGCGCTTATCCCCCACATCTTTGTGATTGACAGGATTTTTAAAATGTGTAGATTATAAATATTTATAATTGACTTAATATTGACTGTATTCTCTCTGTTTGGTTGAACTTGCAGGGGGAAAGGAAAAAAAATAAGGGGCTGAAAAAAAAAAAATCCCTTTAATTTCACACACACACAAAAAAAAAGGCACAATACCACAATCCAGTTCATCTGCAGCTCCATCTTCACATAAATAACCCACCCTGTTCAGTGTGTGTATGTGTGTGTGTCAGCCAGTGTGTGTGTGTGAGTATGTTCAAAAGTGTCTGTTTTCCTCAGTGAAGATAATGAGCGTTGCTTTGAATTGAAGTCGTGAGATCTCCTCGAGAGTTTGACTGCTCTCACAGAGGTCAACACGGTCACTGTAAAGTCATGTTCGACTTAAAAAAAAAAAAAATGAAGGAAAAAAAAAAAAAGTGACTTTTGGAAAACATGGCCCGGACATCCAAAAATGACACTAATAAAACAACCACGAACGAGCCTAATCACGGCTGGGCGCGCGGCCCAGTCTCCAGAGAGGGCACATTTTTTCGGAGTTCGCCTGTTGTCGTACCTTCCTCCACTTGCTTACATAAGTGACACATTTACAAGTAGTACACAAACACGCGCGTGCACACACACACACACACTTCTACCAATAGAAACTGCATTTACAGCAAATCTTGGCTGAACACCGTCCTCATTCTGCTATGGCTCGGAAAGGAGAGGAGAGGAGTTTCATAGATGCTGTTCAATTGCTACTGTGCTTATTTCATTAATCAAAGGTCATGCTCCATATATGATGGTATAAAAACAGCTGTAAATCTCTCCTGCCAACCGCTCACACAACCCAAGAACAGAGGAAAAGCTTCAGTTGGGTGGAGGACCAGTACGCTGAACTCTGTGCCACTGCTGAAACCGGGATGGGCTGCCCCCTCTGAGAAATTGAAATAGCTTTTGGCCTTTGATTGAATTGCACTATGTGATCTCACCGTGCTATCGTATATCGGCCCCCTCTGTGTGTCTCTGTCTGTCTAACTCTGTCAGATCCACATCAAAAAGGCCATCCGCAGTAAAAAAAAAGAAAAAAGAAAAAGGCCGGCCAACGCACCACGCGCTCCCACCTCCTTCCACGAGTTTCCTTTGCCTAGCGTCCAGACAAGGGACTGCCCACCGTCTCATTAATTTTACTCTTTGATTTAGTCGCTCAGAGAAACTAAAGTGGCATCACAAAGTTCTATTTGCTGCAGAGCAAAAAATAGGGGGGTCTCATTAAAAAAAAAAAAAGTGAGGTGCCAAACAAATACACAAGGATTTTATTTTTTACAAATGGCGACTGCGTTGAATCCCACAGAGCATTGGGATTTAAAGTGAGCATGAAACACAAACCCTTCAAGCAGATTAAATTTCAAATCAAGCAGGCCATGTAAATGATGTGGTGACAGGGGGCCCAGTGCAATTAGCATGCCAGGCTAGTGTTAAAGCAATTAGGCAAAACAGACGGCTAGAGCACCAGGGCTAAGCACGGGGAAGAGCGGAAGGACGAACATTTCCATATTGCTCTTCAGGCCACGAGTGTGTGCGCGTACGTACGATTTGTCTGTGGCGAGTAGAGTTTGTTTGAGGTCGATCGACACTCATCGTGTTTGTGAAATGCTCAGAGGGAATCAGAGGTTAATGGGGAACTACACTTTGTTTACTGACAGTGTATCCAGCCATTTTGGGGGCCAAGTGGTGGGGGGAGTGGGGACAAGCAACTGAATAACAAAGGGCTCCAGTTCCTTGTGACAAAAAAAAGAAAAAAGATTGGAACCGAAAAACACTGACTCTCTGGTGTCGCTTCGGGAAATCACAAAAAAAAACATTTACTGGTAAACAAGCCCAGAGCGGAAACTCTTGAGAAACCACTTTGGGGAAAGAAAAAAAAAAAAAAAAAAAAACGCAGACGCATTTGGGCAATTCTCTCAGGTGGAGCCATCAAAACTGGTGTCGGCTTGTACGCAGCCACGGCAGAAAGGACCACCTGGAGACAGGCGACGACATTCGTTTGAGCGTAAATTACCCAAACAAGCATGCCGGGGACTGGCATTTATTATTACTTGATGTTTCCCAGTGGGGAAAGTGGTGGATGCCTCTAATTCAAACAAGGAGTTAGCGATACACAGAGCAAACACTACGGAAAACACGCGCGCGCAGCGCCGTGCAACGGGGAAGTTGTGTACGATGCGACGCGGGGGCCTTTGGGATGCAAAGTAGGACAGTGACTCATCTGCGTCTCAGCCTCCGTCGGCAACGTGGGAGGAAAAGAGGTAATAATGAGGAGGAGGGGAATAACACCGGGATTGTATAGTAGTGACTCGAATCAAGTGCAGAGTATACAGGGATACGGGGATCTTTGCACGTCCACGCTGCACAGGCAAGATCACACCTGGCAGGTACCTCCATAGAAAAAGTGGGCTTCACACATTATGTAATCTAACCTGTAGGCGTCACGATTTACCTATCCATCACTAGGATTTTCAAATTTCTAATATTGGCACCTAAAGTATGGAATTAGGTTGAAGCCTTACACATGTAGTGTCGTATAAAACATGAAATATAACATAGTGACCGATGAGTATTCAGAATCTTTCTCAAAATCCTTAGTTTCGGTACACATCATGAAAACGTGAAACGACAAATTTCAGACTTACTGTCTGAAATTTGCTGACTCTGAAGTTCGGACCGCGTCCAGTGGAGTCAGACTGTATTTTGAAATTCAGACAAAAGGTTACTGTGTGTGTGTGTGTGTGTGTGTGTGTGTGTGTGTGTGTGCGTTTGTGTGCGTGTCACACTTTCCCGCTATTAAAAACCACCAGACCCGAGTAAACACGTCGAATGAAAGCATAAGCCAGGACGTGCACACACTGTGTGTGTGTGTTTTTATGTCAGAAGGTTGCTTAGATACCATTTCCCCACCGTGTCAAGGTAAAACCTAATTACGGAACTAAACAAGTAAGAAAGCGAGGTAAATAATAGACTTCAACTTGGCTTGTTCAAAGCACAGCGGAATTACCAAAAACGATCATACAATTAAAAGACAAGGGGCCGCATCACTGTCACTTTGCTTGGATCACGTTCCTTCTATATGTATATATCAACTCAAACAATGCAACATCTTCGTTCCTTATTATAGGATTATAAAAAAAAATAGCACCACGTATTCATAAACCGAGATTAATCACGGCAGCGGGATCATCCTTGCTTCTTGCTATCACACACTTTCACACCGCTCATGAATAACGCGCTACAAAGACACCCGGCTCACGACATAACCCCAACTGAGACATTTACTTTAGGTAAGTCCTAATGTACACAAGTCAATTAAACCGAAATTCCGATTAAAATGGAAATTCCAGAGGCCGCACTCATTTGTTCCCGTTCGAGTCACTGTCGTGTTTTCACGCAGTGTCGTACAACCTATTAGACTGTGTAGTGCCATACGCTCGACATGGCCTTTAGGCTTTTTGAGAAGGACTTTATGGAAAGAGTCCAAGCCGAGCAGGTGAGCCGGTGTTTGGGGCTGCAGTCTCGCAACGAGATTCGTTTGACGGAGGGAAGCCGCGTAGGTCCGGGTAGAGACAGCGCGAGTCGACCTAAGGTCAGAACCCAAACTGGACACTACGACAAAACTAGGAGCAACTACGCAATTTAATAGCGACATACGGATCCTATCCTGCAACGACAACAAACCTGAACACAAAAAGTGACTTACTTTGAAGAAGTCTTCTCCTTTTTCAGGTGTTTCATCAGGGGGTGTGTGGCGTCCACCCGTAGGTGCTTCTTTCATCCCTGTGCAAATCATGAAAAAAACTGTTTTCTCCTTCTGTTAAGGCCTTTCTTAAAAGAAAATACGGAAACCAATGAAAAGCATCAAGGCATCACTGTGGATAAGGTTGTGCAATTTGTCAGATTCAGTACGAATACATAGAAAACTCTATCTTGGGCTAACAATTCTTTTTTGTTCAGGACTTAGAGTATGCGATATAACTACATCAATATTATACCTTGGGGATGGAAAGTGCTTATTTCAGTGTAAACCAATGATCCACTAAAATCTTGGCGGGATTCTGTTGAGGCTTTCGGAGACAGTTTTTTTTTTGTTTTTTTTTGACAGAGGAGTTTGTGTAGTTCACAGCAGAGCAAGGTCCCACGGAGGAGCAGGAGCGGAGGCCAGCTTGAGCCAGATTTCACTGACATCTTCAAAGCAAACTTTGATTATACAAAATTGAGCCGGAAAAGTTAATGTTACACACCGCAAACAAGCACGGCGCACGGGCGAATATATATACAACCCAAAGGGAGACTGGCACGACTGGCGCGAGTCCCGGAACAAAGTTGGGCGGAGTTGCATGAGAATCTGTCGTGTCCCAGGTACAGCCAGAGAGCGGATGTTTGCTTTTGGCGGCCATGTCCTAATTTTACCCGCTATCGCGAACAAGGCTCGGGCTCAGAAACAAAGGGCCCCGCTAACAAAGCTTCCCATGGAGGATTGACTGCAGCCTTGGTTGCTATTTACATACAGATGCACTGGCAGGAATTTGCATAATGTTTTTTTTTTTTTTTTTGTAGCCCGGGTGCTCAGGGGAGCAGCATTGTAACACATTGGTGCCTAATGAACTCTGAAAAAAATTGATTTTCCACAGAGTAAATTAAGAAATGCATTATGGCTGTTAAAGCAATCTGGGGGGAAATCGGAGCCTTCCTCCGCTAAACTACGCTTGATAAGTAATAAATTACATGTTACACTTATTTGCTTGAATTCATGCAAATTTTGCCCAATTAATGTATCACTGTAGTTCTGAGGGCAGCCACCGGAGATTTCATTATTTATTGGATGTTTTGTACGCCTGCATGCGCTTGAGTCAGATTGTTGGTGAATGACGTGTGCGAACACAGCAAAGGACTGTTTGTTGCTGCTGCTGCTGCTGTACTACATGCAATTGTATTTGGATCTGTGCTACAATTGTAAGGGAATGTCACGAACATCTACGGGCAAGAAAGTTAAAGCCGGTGTCTGCCGGGACTTCCTGACAGAGGCCTGATTGTCTGTGGCTGCACACACTCGGCGCTCGTTCTGCCACTCACACGCGCAAACGCACACACTTGGACAAGCTCGGAACCCCCTCCGCTCCCTTCCTTCCTTCCCTTCCCTTCCCCTCCCTTGCCAGCTACCCCGGGTGAGTCATTGTTTACAGGCCGCTCACGCCGCAGTCCTATCACCCTGACGCTGCTTTTCCATTGAATCGCGGCCCCCGCATGTGGGGACACGACACCGGGCCTGGCCCTGCGTTTCCTCCGTCCACACGACCATACCAAATGCAGCTGGCGACAGCTTTTCGGCGTGCATTTTTCTCCAGGTGATGTTTGTAACCGGAGGGACGTCGAATGCACGGGGAGGGGATTCCGTGAGCCGCTCAGGGACTCTTTGACATTTCTGTCGCCAGGGTTAAAGCTGTGGCCATCCAGCAAAGAAAAACAGTTCACAAAAAATTAACGGGGAATGAGAATCATGTATATTTACAGAAGTAGGAGAAAGAGCTACCAACCGAGTCCACGTGCGTAAACACACACGCTATTGGAAGAGTGGATGGAATCTCGGGCCGCTGCAAAAAAAAAAAAAAGTCCCTGTGCGAGTCTTTGGCCCCGCTGCTGGAAAAATGTACTGTTGTGTTGAATTAGCCTTTTGTTTCAGCGAGGCTGTGGTGGAGAATAGGCCTCCGCTTGCCTCCTTTAATTAACCGAAAAACATTTCTCCCAGTGAACAGCGCTGCCAGGTTCCACCATAGGACATGAAAGCTGGAGTTATACGCGAGTTACACCTGGGAAGCAAATAAATAAATAAGCGGATGGCCCGATTGGCCTAGTTAGCTATCAGCCTGCCGTCAAAACCCTAATAGGAATTAGAGGGAGTTAACGCTACTTTTTGTTTCTCTCCCCTTCAAGTGCTCCCTCCACCCCTGCACTCACTTCTGAGGCATCCGCTAAGTCACCGGCCTCATCACCACCAATATTAAAAAGCTTAGCTGGCGCCGGGTTTTTCCAAGTAAATTAGAGAAAACAAAATCTCTCAGATTAGTCAATTAAGTGGCACATTAGCCCGAGACTTAATTAAAAGATAGCGGGCCATACAGTCTTTAAGGATATGGAGAGGCGACCGGAGTGTTTAAACAGCAGATTGAACAAATGGCACTTATTAAAGAAAAACTTCACCGTGAGTCACTTGACACCTCACACATATCCCCCCTCCCCCCCCCTGCACCTTGAGCTACATAAACAGAGTGTCAGCTCCCTGGGTTCCCGCTACGCAAATCTCGGGGACGAGGCGAGGAGGGGGGAAGGGCACTCGTCACACAACATCCCAGCCTGGTACGTCAAGATGCCCTGCCGCAATCAGCGGCTTAGCGTCCCCTGGAAACCAGAGATGAAACATAAGGTTTGCCATTGCCCCGAATGAGCAACTTCGGAAAAGTTATTATCAATATTTTTTTGAAACACGGGAGAGGAATCAAGTTTGCCACAAAAAAAAAAAAAGAATAATGACATTTAAGTCAAGCTTCAGGAGCGCGTTATGCAGCGACACGAAAAGGGCTTCGGTCGGTTTTGGCTCCCGAAGCAAATTTTGTCACACGAACACAAGACCCCTTTCTGAGATAATGCGTGCAAGTGTGCGTGCTTGGTGTCATCCTTCTATCTTTGAAAGGCATCCTTAATTAAACCTTTTGTTCTTCCCCCGAAATGATAAAAAAGAAAAAAAAAAGAAAATATAGAAAGAAAAAAAAAAACACAGAAGAGCCAGGCGAGCAAAAAGGCAGTTATTGTGTCAGAGTGCCGAGAGTGGGGAGCGAGGTACACTAAAACATCACAGTTCACCGCTCCCGTTGCCATCTCCGCGTCACTCTCTCTCCGGAACAATGCGACAGCTGACAGCCTGCACCCAAGAATTATCACGCTAAACTGAATTATTTCTGCCACGCGTTAATTTATTAACAACCTGTGCATGCTCTAATGTAGCCCCGCATTTGCATATACATTTTTAACCTGCGAGCTCAGTCGTCTTGAATCTTCCTTTCCGGGGGGGCTGAGAATATATATTTCAAACTGCCTTTTGTTGCACCGCGTTTGAATGTTTGAGGAGTGGGGTGGAAAAAAAATAATGGGGGGGTGACATATAAATCTCACACATGTCCACAGGGCGCATATTCTATAAGGGCAGATATCTGCACTTCATCACCTTGCAACATACGAGATGTGGCATCTCAGATCTGAAGCCTGCTACTTACTTGTTCCGTGCCTTTCTTGCTCCCTCGCTCGCACCTAGGACTGCTTTCACACGGCTTCAGATTGCAGGGGCTGGCTTGTTTAGATGGCTCCCCAGGACTTTTCTGTTCAAGAAGAGCAAACATACAGTATTAATAAGCTACCAATAAACTATTCATTTTCATATATATATATATATATATATACACACACAACATACCCCGATATGTCTTAGAAGCACTCTGATTTGCAAACCTGTGCTAGTTGAAATATTTGAGTTGTTGTTTTTTAAAGTTCTAATATACTAAGTATATAATGCCCTCAGAGGAAAACGGAGATTATACATTCATTTACGCAGCAACCATGTTCTAACACACTATCCTAACAATGTCAATGATGGCTTGGTGGGACAATCAAGAAATTACAATTCACACCGACACCTTTTACATTTGCTGGCACCAGATGCTGCACTAAATGTGGCACCTCGCATTTCATTTGCATCAAAAGTTGCTGTTGTGTCATTTTCACCATCCCACAAAGGAAAGCTTCTTTACTTATAACCAGCATGTGTAACAGGACTGCATCTCCCCTGGCAATGAAGCCTTTGCACACATGTCAATTAAACGTCACGAATTCCCCCTCCTTGGATGGGGATGCGAGCAGGTGTTGTCGACGCACACCTGTAAACTTTTCCCCACGTATATCCAGTTCCCCCGTGGGTGCGTGCACAACAACCAGCCGCCGGATGAAGAGTTCTCTTTCCTCGAATCACACTACACATCATCCCAAACAAACTGTCGGCACGGCACGTTTGTCGCCGAGCGCTGTGCAAACAAAGATGCAACAGGAGATGTGTTTATTTGCCGCAAATGACACAATTAAGGACGACTGACAGGCAAATAAACACCATGAGGCAAAGCATCTGGTAGTATGGGAGCGGAGTGTGTCTTTGTGAGTGTGTGTGTGCGTGTGTGTGTCTGTGTGTGGTGGGGGAGTAGGGTGTTATCACCGCTGTATTGTTGCTGTTTGTCATGGAGCTTGTGGAAAAAAAAAAACAACACAACAAAGTCTGTGTTTAGACATGCAATGCAAAACGGCAAAACAATGTACCTGATCCGACAAACAATTGCGGTTTGTTTATTTGTCGCTGGGAAATGAAACACAACAAGTAGTAAATTATGGAAAAAAAACAGGGATGCAATTGCGTTTCCTGTAGTTACAAAGCAAGTTAGAGCCAGCGTGTGTGTGTGTCTTAAAAGCTTTACCTCTCAGTCATGTTAACTTATCCAAGTGGAACGTTGAGTACTATATATTGGCCACAGTGGCTGGTGTTATTAAGACCTTGGTCCGTGTTTTCTTTCTGCATGGAGGGAGGTAAGCAACTTGAGGCCCTTTCACATTTTGGTGGAAGCTATGGAAATAAACATTGTTCTTATGCATTCAAGAGTCATAGTTGATCTCAAGGAACTCAATCGAATTTACAAAAAGGAGATCTGTGCGACAGAACTGGACCCAACTGGAACTAGGAAAAAAAAAAGGAAAATTGCTCAAAAAAACTTTGGATTAAAACAGCAATTGCCAGTGGCATTTTTAATTCCAAAGAATCCATTGTAGTGTTTTAAAATAACACATTTGAGTGATTTGTGTCTTTGCAAAAGCTGGATCGAGCTCCTATTTTTATCACAAACACGTCTGCTCTCTATGTGGTTGAACATTTTAAAAAAAGGAAACTTTAACAGAAAGCGCGCGCCTGCCTAAACGACCTGCCAATGGGCCACAGGATCCAGAGGACTGGAGGCCACCGCGTTCATTTAAGCGACGTTAAGAGCAAACCATCAAAAGCGGACACCGCAACACGCCAGTTTCAGCCAATGACATGTAACAATGGTGACATCCCATTTATAGCTCAAGGAGCGTGAACAAGCAAATAAACAGGCATCCTTAGTCCGCACGTCCCTCTCAATTTGCCTCTCCCACAGTCCACCGCCTTTCATACGGCGGAGGGGAAAATAGAAAAAGTGTTCAACTTTAAGCTGATGTCTTATTTACAGATCCAAACCATGAGCCTCCCTGAACACAGGCACACAAGCGCCCGCTGCAGAAAAACGATTCCTCAATAACAACAAAAAAAAATAAAAAATCCTCCTTTTACAGTTTGAGACGCCACAACATCTGAGCTGGGGGGGATGTGAGGAGAGAGGAGGAGGAGGAGGAGGAGGAGGTGTTGTCTGCCATGTCGAGGAAGAAAAGATGGGATCTGAAAACACATGGGTGTCTCTTCTCTCCTTTCATTCGCCGTGTGATTCTTTCCGTTCTCTCAGGCAAGATGTTGTCGGCGGCGTCTTTGCAGGGGCAGAAACTTTGAACCTCGCCGTGCCCCCATCCGGAGTCCCGAGGAACGCACCGACAGCAACACGTTAGCGTTGCGTCGTCGTGGCGACGCCTCCAGGTATCGAGGAGATTAGAGGCGGCGAGAGGCCCGTGTACCACAGCAAAGCTTAAACACAAGGGGGTCTTTAAATATTTAAGGTATGCGTACGATGTTACGCTTAAGAAGGGGGGGGGGGGGAAACAAAGGGTACAAATCTTTCACTTGGAAACCATTTACGTTTCTTTGCCGGGACTCTGTTCTGAGACGGGTGTGATTTCTGAGTGAAGTGTTGTATTTGAGAGTTTTGCGTTGAAAGCATACACACGTTCACAGACCCAGTCCCACACTTTGAAAATAAGCAGAAATCGCATCCAAGCTGCATTGTGTTACTGCTATTGCAAATTGGATGCAATTTTGACATTTCCAACCAAATTCCCTCTTTCTGGAGACAAATAAACAAATAACACTCGCCATAAGTAGGCAGGCTTTTTCGGCCTCTTGTCAAAGTCAATTAGAGTCCTCAGGTAATGACCCCGTTTGCAATGTGAACCAGGGCCTCGTGTGAGAAGGCTAATGGGGCCACTACCTGAGGAGATTAATTCAAAGTGACATTAACCAAACTCCCCTCTGTTTTTTTTCCCCTCCTCTGAAAGATTGCCTCATCTTATTTTAATGCCACGCCACAAGTCTAAACAGCGTCTTCTCAAACTTTGACACGAGGGAGAAGGGCATAAAAACAGGCATTGCACTGCTTTGAGAGCGGAGAGATACGCGTCCGTGATGCATCATTTCAGGTATACAAATGCACCATTACGCGTAACAATGGATATCATTTAAGCCCACATGCTTTATGTGCTAGGGCATTAAACAATTTGACAACAAACCTATTTGCCATCCATTATGACGCATTATGCAGGAGCTCCTTTTATGATGTGCTCATGATGCGCAACGTATTGTTGCCTATCCTATTGCATCCGTATGATTATTTTGAATGACTCGCAACACAATATCATAAATATATCAAAATGAATCACCTCAATGCTGACAGCCAGTTAATGACGGCTATTATGGATCTTATGGATTGACAGAGAACTGGAGGGGGGAGGGGGTGGTTCATGCATTCACAATCTCTGTTATATGACAAAAAGAAGTATTGATGTTCCATCTGGGGAACAAAACAGATGGCGAATAAAGAGAAGTGTCACACATTACTGCCACCCCATCTTGTCCTGTCTAATTAGAGTTATTATATGAAATTATAATATGGATTTTAATCTCATCAGTACACAACTCTGAGGTCTACCTCCAATGCGAAAATGGAGGAAACAAAACACCATTTAAGTACCCATCTGCTTTTCTCCTCTCAGGAAGCGACAGCCAAAGCAGTAATTTGTTCTTGTGGCCGAGGGCTGAGCGGGAACAAGGGATGGATGGTTGGACGGATGAAAACGCGGCTAGTCAGAGGCGGTGGCCACCACCATGGCACTAATTTATTTAACACCGTAAGAGAAGTGACCTTGAGATCAGAGAAGTGCTGAATTTATCCCCAGATGGGAAACGGAAACAATGGAGCCGTCCTAATTGTGACATTACAATCCAGCGCACAGTGAACGATCAGAGGGGGATTGATTAGAGGAGTGGAAAGGTGGGCGACTTTGTGAAAAGGTCATTGCACACTCTACCTGGACTTTTTTTTTTTTTTTTTCTTACATTTTTTTCCCACCCCCTCTGTGAGCGTGGAGCGAAGTGAAAGAAAGAAAGAAAGAAAGGATGAAAAGTGCAACTCCTGCGTGATTATGGACTTTTCTGCAAAGTGATATTTTCCCCCGGCGCATTAGTGAAATAAGATGGTAATTTCCCGGGGCCAGGGTGTATCCAGGCAGAAAATGATAAAAGGAAATAAAGATAGAATGGACGGGGGGGTCTCTTCCTCTCTGCTCCTCCAGCAGGGGGGCTGACGCGGAGGTTAATTGAGGGGTTAACAGGGGGTGGCGTCAGCTGAAGGTCAGAGTACTGTTCCGGCCAGCGGGGGGTCCCTGCTCCCCGATGACCTCACCGAGTGTTGCCGGCCATGTTTCCGTGTTAGCGCTAATGCTGCAGAAAGGACCAGAGGAGAGGGGACGGTGCAGCAGAGCGCTGCGAGACAGAGACCGGTGGGGTTAGAATCGTGGCCCTGGTGAAACTTACACTTTCTCCCGCACCCCCACCAAGAGAGAAAAATAAAACAACCTGCCATGGGGCAAGGCTGCCATTACAGATATGCAAGTCAGGCATTGTGTTCAGATTCCACAAGGTAATGGCCGCTACCAGTTGCTGTGATAATAATAGGAATACAATAACCAGATGGCAAATTAGTATTAATATGAAACTAACGCGACACAAAGAGGAAGCAGCATATTTGTTATTAAAAGGCAAATTACACAAGTGGAAGGAAATGGCACCGGCGTCAAACTGCTTTTAAATATCCATTTAATTAATAATTAACGATTTAGCGATTTAGCGATTAATTGTATTAGCAGCCAATGTGCTGTACATTTTCTTGATTTTTTTTTTTTATGTGTCCACAAACGATCAGAAAATTGTGAAAAAATTGTCACTGGCAATTTTCCCACAATTCAATGGTATACGTTTATTAAATGTTATTTTGTTAACTAGGAGAGTCCCAATCACCTGGATAATGATGAAAACAAAAAGATAAACACAAAATGAGCTACGGAGCAATAATAATTACTTTTCGTTATTTTATTTGTTTTAAACTGTTCTCTTTAAAGCTGTAGGTAATGTACATCAATGAATCAAATGAGTTGTGAACTTCAAGTTAAGAAACTATGCATCGAGATGAAAATGACAAGGTCAAGTGTAGGGCACAGAATGATAAAAAAAACAAAAAAACATGACAGTAAAGTATAGGAGGGAAACTACTGTAGCTACTGTACATGCATACCTGTTTTATTTTTAAATTGATTCTTCACATTATGTATATGGTGTTTTCTTGACACTGTTCTGTCGCCCATGAGAAACTTGCGGCTTGAGCGAATCATAAACAGGAAAATGAGGTTTACTTTCTGCACATTCTCTGCTGCAGAGGTCCGACTTCCTTATACATATGAACACAGCGCCATTAAGACGAGCTGCACATGACAGCACATTATCTTTCCCGGCAATACGAAGGGGACATTTTTTTTTCGTTATCAAGCAGTGCTAATGAGGGCCAGCGTGAAGTGTCACCACTTAAACAACATCAAAGCACATCTCACAGGCAAGGAAAGGACTCCGCTGTTGATTCACCACAACCTCATCTCGCAATACACAGAATTAAAGTGGAAGAAAACTGCATTGGTTTACCACTTCAACGTGACAGTTGCTTTTTCTTTTCGGACTGCGAGTCAATGGGCTTGATAACAGAAAGCCGCTTACATGGCAACCAGGGTCGCCATTTTTTAATTCCTTATGTCACACACACACACACACACACGCGAGGAGACACACTTGCACAGTGTGTTTGTAAAAT
Source organism: Colistium nudipinnis (assembly GCA_016785305.1). Taxonomy (NCBI): domain Eukaryota; kingdom Metazoa; phylum Chordata; class Actinopteri; order Pleuronectiformes; family Rhombosoleidae; genus Colistium; species Colistium nudipinnis. The sequence continues at coordinate 601,814 of JAFBJU010000237.1, read as the reverse complement.
AGCATCACAGACAAAGACTTGTACCATACGCAGCTGACAAAGCCTTCTTACTGATGGTTTGGGGGGGGGGGGGTCAAAGTTATTAAGACATGAGGGCTGTGGGCATTGTTTATTTCTACACACACTATATTTCCAGTAAACCCGAGGCTTCAAATGCCTCCAAATCATGAAGTGCGAGATGAGATTCTTTGGTATTATAGGCATTTGTGCAGTTCATTTCTGTTTGATTGTATTTTGATTTTGTCTTAACCCTTAGCGTTAAAAGTAGGAGATGATATATGAAGTGCTTATTCACCTTTGATAATTCACCAGTTTCAATTGTTTTACAGTGCTACAGTAGATGGTGTGTGTGACTGAAAGTCGGTCGCACACGCACAGAGTATGCTTCAAAGAATACATGAACTGTCACATGAAGATTTTACAGTGTTGTAGAGTACGAAGTATTGTGTAAATGAAAAAATAATCGGCAAAGTAAGAAACGTATAGACAGCATTCCTGATGTAACAAGATTTTTTTTTTCCAGCTAAGAATACCTAATGTAAAAAAATTACTATAACTAAAGATTTCCATATATCTTAAAAATGACTTTTTTGCCATTGCTGAGCTGGATGCGATGCAACAGCCCAGTGTCAACACATCTTCCAAACCACCCTATACTATGCCACACACTCAACAGTCATCAAAATTCACTAATAACCCTGCACACGCTGGCACGCGCAGACACACAACCGCGCACACACACACACTGCGTGTTGCTGAATTCAAATTGACAGCAGCAGCAGCAGCGTTCCTTCCATTTTTTTTGGTTTCCGCATTGGCCCCGGCCTCCCTATGTGGGGAAGCAGATGCCGCAGCACTCCATACAGATTTCCAGGCAGTCCGAGGACTCGCAGCAGACATCCATGATGCCACAGTCCATGTCACACGGGCAGTTGCAGTCGTCGCCCAGGTCGTCGGTGCAGCAGCAGCAGCAGCACGCCTCGGACGTGCACGCGCCGCACGAGGCCTGCGCCACCACCATGTTGCAGAGTGTCAGGAACTCGCAGAACAGGCAGGCGAGGATGCAGTGGACGCAGCAGTCTGGGCCCACATCCCAGCAGCCGGGGGAACAAGTTATGGAAGAATAAAGCCAATCAATCAAAGAGAACTGTCGGTAAACGAATTTCAGAGTGAATACATTTAAAAAATAAAGCTTGATTTCCAGCAAAATGGCTCCCCGCTAAAATCTGTGCAGTGGGTGAGGGAGAGCTTGCATGCTTGGCAGGCTGACAGGTAGAGCAGAGCAGGTACGTGTCAAAAAGGGTGAGGGCTAACTAGGCGGGGGGGGGGGGGTGAAAGAAATAAGAGAAATTCAAATCAATGAATTCCTCTCCTGCAGCTCTGATTAAAGGACTGTTGAATAATTGTGGCATTATCATGCAAGCTGCTAGGTTGATCACACAAAGATGATTAGCAAAGTCCAAGAGTCTCTCCCCGGCAAATGGGCGTATTAATGCAGGCGAGGCTCACACCTCTGATTAACATTTAACCTCTTCACTTTGTGTGGCAAGTTTTCAGATTGTTGCTCCACAGCGATAGAGTTTCCCTTCAAATTACCAATGTGCCCATTAACCATCGCAACTCGGTTTCTGAATGGCTTCATTAAAAAGCAACCACGCCAGGGTTCAAAAACTGGAATACAGTTCACATTAATACATTAATATTAAAAGGTTATCCCTTTACCTTTTGACTATAGCTAAACTTGTCAACTGTTGCCCCCCCCCCCCAAAAAAAAGAATAAATGAGTATGATGTAACTTTAACACACACACACACACACACACACACACACACACGCGCACACCCCTTGGAGCTGTGTCCTTTTTGAGCCAAGGCCAGCAGAGCGCCAATGCTTTGGAGTGTTAATAAGACATGATGTGAATGGAGACAGAAAAATAGCATTACAAACAGGCCACATTTGCATAACTTTCATCAGGCCATCTTGAGCTGTCAGAAGGGGCTGTTACTGATTGGGTTAGAGGGAAGGCGAAAGGAGAGGAGTGCGGCGGACGGCATGGGAAGGCAAGCTCAGGACCGCTGGATGCTCATATTTGATTAATCAAAGTGGAGGAGGATTTTTTTCCCTTTTTTTTGTGCTGCTCAGGGCTGCGGAGCTGACCAGAAGCACTAGCGGACTGCGATACAAACAAGATAGAGGAGGGAACATGAAAGGAGCCAGTGCGCGTATGTGTTCGTGCGTCCGCGAGGGTGCCTGGAGTTTGAATGCATCTTATTATCCTTATCTGAGAACCCTAACACTGGCACCGATGAGAGATGCATGAGAATAAATCCTTCACTTTGAAACATCTGGTGTGGACATGCAGTAAAATGCTGCTGGGCAGATTGCGGACTTGTTTCAAGACAGCATTCAAGAAAATTCCGACCACATTCTGCCCTGGCATCTACGGCAGTCGCTGCCATGTGGCCAAGGGCTACAAAAATGCCAATGAGAGCAATAAACGCGGCCCGGCCACAGCGGCGTGCAGGAAACCTACTTTGGCCAAACAAACTTTGAAGGACCCAGAGGGTATAGCCATGCCAGCGTTCAGAGTGTAACAGTAGACCGCAAATTTGATATAAACAGAGTACATAGGCATTAAACAGCGGCCGGCCATCTCAACTATTCACTTGGATGTATAATTCAACACCAGCGATTAGTCGGGATCTCAGCGGAGGCAGCAAGGAGGAGGGGAGCGAGGGGGGTCGTGTACTGTACACAAGAGAGCCGGGACGCCAGGCGCATCTCCATGAAAACAGAGCGAGGCGGACGGAAAGGCAGACAGAGTGAAACCAAGCAGCAGACAGACCGGACAGCGCACACTGACACCACTCCTGTTTAGTGTCAGCGAGCCGCGATCAAGCCCGGAGTTCACAGGGCCAAAAAGCGGCGTCCGGCGCCTCTGAGGAAATAGTTCGAGACATCTGGAAAGCTAACATCGAAAAAAAAAAAAGAGGAGAAAAAGGGAGCGGCATGACACAAAACAAGCCGGATGGGCCTCGGAGCAGCAAGCTGTGCAAAACATTCGAGCTCGCAAAGAGGGGGGGAGAGAGAGAGAGAGAGAGAGAGAGAGAGAGAGAGGGAAAAGACAGGCCAGACAGACGGAGATAAAGAGAGAGAGAGAGATTGATCAGACAATGCCTCGGTGGCCAAGGGGATGCACAGAAGGCGCCCGTGGGTACGGAGGGGCTGAACAGCGGAGGTGGTCCACCACATGCACTTTAAAGCAGGTCTGTTTATGACGTATGACTGAGGGAAAAAGTTACAACAAGTGGAGCGGAGGGTAACGCAACACAGCCAAACCCATCAAGGTTTACGTTTTTTGGAAAATACTACGCCGGCGGCCTTGGGCCTGCATCTCTAAATGAGGCCCCAGCGGCTCGGAGACCTTAACTGATTACGCACAATTAAGAAAAAAAAAAGAAACACACAAACTGGATGACACAAGTTGGGAGAGGCCACCCCGCTGCCGCACAAAGGCAGCGTGGTAAACCGCTCCTCGGATGCCGGCGTGTTATCGCAGATTGGCTTCGGTGCCAACAGCACGTGCCAAGAAAACACGGGGAGCCGCAGCGGCGGCGGACTCCCCAGAGCTGGTTCATGGTAGCTTACGCCTTTTATTTCCCGTGTTGAGGGGCTGTTTAGGAGGCTAATTTCACAGGCAAACAGATTATGTTAATCCGTGTAAACATTCAAACACAACAGCTTGGCTGTTTTCCTGGGGGAAATAAATAGTTGAGAGGGAACATATTGATTCCGAGAGCTCTCGCGTCTGCAAATAAGCAACACACCAAAACCGTAATGAGGCCTACTTGTTGAGCCGTTGTGGTTTTGTTTTGTTTTTTTCCCTACTTCTGTTCTCTACCAATTAAGATGGGGAAAAACATGATGCGCCTGGAGCCTCTCCGGCGGATGCATCCCGCGTCTCCTCGCAAAGATGTGTGCCACCTGCCTTGTTTTGTTGGCAGGAGCTCAGAGCGATGCATATTTACCGCGAAGAGCTGACCACTGTCCACTTCTCTTATTCGTTTAAACACGTGCCTGCACTGCAGTGAATCCTTCAGTTAAACTCCTAACAGCGCAGCTTGGTCGTTGTTGGGTATTTGTTTTGCCTCACCTGGGGTTTACATTCACATAAAACAAAGAGCACTACTTTAATACTAACCCGGGCATTATACGGGCTGCGGAGGGATAGAGGACACATGTGCGTGTCCACAAATACACGCACAGCGAGTGGAGCGGGGCGACAGGGCCCCGTTAATGAAGGCCAGGGTGGTGCTGACGGGACGTGGGGAGAGCCAGAAAGGGCCCGGAGAGGTGTGAGGGGCAGCGAGGGGCCTGCAGGAGGCTGGTCACGACTTTTAATGGGCACCCCGCGCGCTCGGGCCTCGTTAGGCGGTCACACCTATCTCCCGGATGGAAAAGGAACCAGCCGGCCGCCTTCATTACTGGACTCACCTCGCCCTTGCACCTGACAAAGTGACGGCCTCCCTGCACGGCAAGCGGATCCCTCCGACTTGTTGTGAAAGAAAATAAAAGCCACAGGAGCGGCGTCAGATGTCATTTGCCTGACGGGAGTGATAAATACGAGAGGTCGTGCACTCCCGTCATTAAAAGGTGAGAGGAGCTCGGAATATATCGCCAATATCCTATAGAGGTATTATTTCGGGAGCACCTCCCGGGACGAGCCCCTTGAACACGGCGTCCTCATTGCACTGGACAGCATAGAAGGACTCATTTCAACGGTATCAAAATAATATAAAATAGCAAATGCTTGATAAATGTCTTACCTAAATCGACCAGTTAATGTTTGTGTATACAACACACGGCTGGAATTATTTTAAAAGTTTGTTTCAAGGACGTATACTGCAGATGAAATGCACTCCTGGCCAAAGGATGGTAGCATGCAGGTGGAGTAACATGCCCGAAGCTTTAGAAACGTTAGTGCGAGGGCCGGCTGTCTGCGAGCGTGTGTAAGCGTGTCATTGTTACCTGGTGTGGCGCTACTCACCCTCTGGTAACGGCGCTTTCTGCGACCCGGTGGAGCTGCTTTTGCTGCGTCGGCTGCTGTCGCTGTTGACCGACAGGCTGGACCTCAACTTCCTCTGCATCCTCTGCGACACGGACGCGGACGGCTGCCTGCTGGGCTGCTCCGTGGTGGGGACGGACGACCCCGCGGCTCTCGCGCTCGGGCCCGGCCCGCTCGCGGCGGCGGCGGCGGGTCTGACGCTGGCGCCGCAGGAGCAAATGCACTTGGCCCCGCCGATGCCCGGGTGCATTCCGCTGCCATTGCTCAGCGCGGGCGCGCCAGTGCTGTTGTGGCGAAGGCCGTTTTGGTCCTTGGCTGCGGCGTCTCCCTCGCCAGGCATGGGCTGAGGTTGAGCTTAAGAGAAACATGAAAAGGAGAGGACAGCGTTTTTTTATGATTCCCTGTTTGACAAAAGTAGGTTGTGTAGATTCGAGTGAATAAACATCTTTGGAGTATTTCATCTTTTGGGCATTATTTGACCTGAGATCTCTGCAAGCAAAGGGTATAAAACCAAACCTTGATATAAACCAAATAGAAATTATTATTTAAACAAAACGGAAAACTGCTTATCTGTTGATTATGTTATGTTTTAAATGTTAACACAAACATAATACTGCACCAAAAGTACCCAGTTGTTTACTTAGATAACTTTTATTAGCATTTATGGTTTCGGTTTTTTAAGGAAGATGACGAGTTGCGAATTCCTTTCAACGTTATGGGGCTAAACGCTCCAACTTTATCTTTAACTAGAAAAGAACTTTATCTGCACTCTCTGCACCTTACACTTTTTTTTTTCCTTTCTTTTAGTCACATATAAAGTGGCTTGTGATGTTCAGCTCTTACAAGCCGAAATCACCGGTGGAGACACCAATCTCAGCGAAAGGATGATTCTCAGCAAATCCTGGCACCCTTTCCTAACATCCCAATATCGATCAGATGGCAAGCGACTCAACCGGGAGCGACAGAGAGGAGTGGAGAGATATGAGGGAACCTTATATGTGACAGGTTCACAAAAAGCCACCGCTGTAGGCAGACAAGACATCTGCGGGAGCAGTACCCAGGTGAGTTAAAGACGGCGCGAGAGAACGAGGGATTAATAGAGTAAAAAGGGAAAGCGCGCCTGTGATCCTGTGCATATACAAAACAGCTGCTGTCTGCAACAGTAATGATCTCCTTCCCTCTGACAAAAAAAAAAAAAAAAAATTTTTTTTGTCAGAGATGGCCTCAACCGCTCTTTCAAAAATCCATGTGCGACAGTCACACAAAGTCAGGAGACAGCGACCTGTCTGATGAGAAAGGAAGGCGAGGGATGTTAGTGAGCAAAAGGAGGTGGCATTTTACTGCACATTCAGCAAAAAAAAAAAAAAAAAAAAAAACCTCAGAGATGGCCTCAACCGCTCTTTCAAAAATCCATGTGCGACAGCCACACAAAGTCAGGAGACAGCGACCTGTCTGATGAGAAAGGAAGGCGAGGGATGTTAGTGAGCAAAAGGAGGTGGCATTTTACTGCACATTCAGCTCCACTGGGAGTTACCTTCCTCTCACATCAGAGCCACGGTGCATGTGCACACTCCGCCAGAGCATGGTTAATGCGAGATTTTGTGAATTATTCATCCTCTTTTTTAAGTTTGCCTGTGTGAACCGTAGTTACTCAACATTCCATACTTCCGTTCTATACATTGAATATGTGGTACCTCCGCATACCCAAACTCCCACTCCTGCCGCCTTATTTACCAGAAATCTGGTGCAGTGTTTTGGAGCCGTCCAAAAAAAAATCAACACCATTTTTTTCCAACGGGAAGGCAAAACCCCTAATATGATGCCGGTCATTTCTTTCCGTCTCTATTTTCTTTCTGTCAGCTCACCAACAAGTGCAATTACGGTTAACAAGAGCGGGAGACAGTGTGGGAATCGGGCCTCGCGCCTTTTTAACAACACATCACTCGGGGAGAGGCCGGACGCGCATGTGGATGTAAAACAAAGCAATTAAAGACACACACTGGGTTTTATTCCTTCTCCTCATTCAGGCTTCTGCATGCTGCTCCGATAAACAAATATAGACTTGAGGGATCAGGATTTCATGCAATTTGAATTAGACAACTGGGTAGCGCACGATAGAATTCATTATGCAGTGATTTAAGAGCAGGTTGATGGATTTTCTTCTCCAAAAGACAAAAAGCCTCTCAGCCTGCCCATGCCAATGCGAGGAGACTAAAGCTTGCTAACAAGGAGACTCAGAGCAGGCTACGTCTGTTGTTGTTCTCCAGCTTCACTCCTGACAGCTGAAAATGTCTGTTTTTTCTTTCTTTTTTTTTTTAAAGCTGGGCCAGTCAATATTATAAAGTAAGCTTAGAGCATGCACAACCGAGGGTGGCTGTGCACACTGGGATCTTAAAAGGAATGGTTAAAGATGATGCTTAGAAGAAGATGGAAGATGTTTAAAATCTTTTTTTTCGCTAATGTTCATATAGTTTTAAAATGTTACATAGCATCACACGGTTCTGGCATCAGTTGAGTTGGTCAATAACAAGCTGATTTTCTTTTTTAACAAGAAAAAACTGATTGACAAGACAGCTCATCACTTGGGCACTTGGACATATTTTCTGAATTTACTCCTATTCCCATTTAATGAAGGCATTTCTATTACTACTGACAAATTATTATCATTTTTTTTATATTGACAAAGAATTTACACAGAAAATATATCCGGAGGAGAAATCACCCATCATCCTTTGTCTTTTTTAATTACTTAGTCGGAGCCTCGTACTTTAATCTGTACACACAAATGGTAGTGGCTGACATTTATGGGGTTGAAAAGGGAATTCCTTCTCTACATCTAATGATGAACTTATTTACATAGACCCCTTACACACACACGCACAAACACACACAAACACAGCACAATTCACAGCTGCACACAAGGAATAAATCACCTGCTCCTGGAGTATTATGAAGTCCATGCAACGCGGCAAACCCCTGACTGGTCCAACAAATCAATCACCCATCGTATCTTGCGTAATAACACAGTCGTTTTTCCCATTTGGGTTAAGCGCACCAGCCACAAGGACTCACACACACAAACACACTGTCATGCACAAATAGGCCAAAGTAGACTTGGAGGCATAATTACCTTTCCTTTTGAGGATGTCAAGTCTTCAATTTAGCAAAGTACAAATAGTTATTACGAAACCACCACGTAAAACCCAGAGTACATAAGCAGCGACTCGGGTTTCTGACACGCTGCAAAGTCCTACAAAGTGGTTCAAGTCTGCAGAGTGCTGCACCTCGGTGTCAGGTTCTTGGAAAGTCTCGACACAGTTGCAGTCTTTTTTTTTTTTATCCCGATGAACACAGTGACTAAGATGAATGAACACAGAGGGATAATATTCATAATCATTGATCATGATAATGATGATACTGTCAAAGATGGCAGTGACAGACCTGTACAGTCACGGCGAGACAAATGAAGGCATAATGAGGAAAAGGCAGAAATGCGGTAAAGTAATGTTGGAATCGTCCTATAAGTTGGAAAAGCAAGAACTTTGAAGCAGACTATAAATGTTTTTTTTTTTTTAAGCCAAACTACCACTGCCATGGTTTTAATGAAACCCAAACAGGTACATTTTACAAGTTTTAATTTATTATGATATAATATTACGCATTATAAGAATGTGTATACAACTCTTTTTTATTGCGTCTGAGATAATATTATACAGTAATTAAGTTTTTGAACATAAATTTTGATTCCACATGTGAGGATTTAAGTGTTTTTATGCAAATGTTAGCTGGGCCTGTTAATAAATCCTGACTGGGCAACAAAGACGCACTGCTGCTGCTGCGTCCTATAACTGAGCAGGAAACACCAGCAGTATCAAAATTGGATATGAACAACTTGCAGCACATTTGGGGCAAAAATAAAAAACCCATACGCATTACAGAGATGGGGAGGTGTCCTGAGATAACTGAATGCACACAGCCTGACAGGTTGCATTAAAACGCCGTGTTTTGGAGGAAGAATTGGACGCACGCACGCTCACAAACACACACACTTCAAATTGGACTTGTAACCGCCCTATTTCTAGCACATCAACAACTGTTGAGGGTGTACATTTGTAGTTGAATAAAACATGGTATTCCCCTACACACGCTGTCACACACATCACAGGGGAAACTAGGGGGTGAGTAGTTCTTGACTGTCTAAGCAGCATCCCAATTTGGTCCCAGCTACTAGCAGCTGACAGCCTCAAATATCTGGGGAGCATTTTAAAAGGCCAGTGTTTGATGGATTCATGAAGAACACACAAATATAATTGCCATTTGTCACCGAGTCTTCAGTGGCTGCGCCACACAGGGACCGAGCCGCCGAGTGCCTGGAGAGCGCTGGAGCTGTGCCAGAGCAATGCGGGGGGATCGCTCTGTATGTAAAACGGAGTATATAAACACCTCCGTTTTTTTGTCACAGAAAATAGGTCCTACAGGAGGGAGCTGGAAATTGCACCCAAAAGACAGGCGAGAAGAGGAGTATACATGCGCACGCGCGCACGCACGCACGCACACACACACACACACACACACACCTATATGTGTCAGGCTTACTGGATCGCTCTCTCTCTCTTTCTTCCTCCCTCTCTCTCCCACAAACACACACACGCACACACACACACTCACAAACACACACAGACCTACCGGGAAGGAATATGCATGCATTCATGTCTGTTGAAACAGAGCTGTATAAACAAGAATTCTAAAATAGTCAGGAACATGAAAATATAACACAGAGGTCAAACAGGGCAGTATGGAGATTCTCATTTGCACACCGCTACGCCGGGAGTCGCAGGTAAAGCGGGGAGCGGACTGAACCCCACACAAGCTTTGCGTTTTCTAAAGCTCGGGCCTTTTTAATATTAATGCCCCCGAGACGGAGGCAAAGAGGGAGAAGAAGACGAAAGGTGTTTGCCTAGGCTTATTAGAATGCCCATCATGGAGAGCATACAGTTATTCAAATGTCACGTCATGTCAGCCAAATAAACACCACAATCCGAGATCTTGTATTCATCTCCTAATGGCCGCTATTACACAATGCAACCAGTTTGTGAATACGAGAGCAGAGGAAGAGACGCCTTTATTTTTTTAGTTAGAAGTGCCCAGAATACATAGCGGCGGCTTGCTCTGAAATGGTAATTCTACAAACGCGGCCCGGTGTTTTGTTTATCATTGTGCACCTCGTATTAGAAAAACATGTATATTTTCTGCTCGGCTGGCCAGGTTACCTGCATGATTGAAATGCTAATTTCGAAATGTGCAATGACCGAGTCAGACTCCTCTCTCGCCGCCCCCCCCCCACCCCCTCCCCTCGGTGCCAAAACAGCCCGAGGTATCATCTCTCCTCCTAACAAACAGCGGCACGTGGAGCGGCTCCTGCCTTTCAATCCAAAGGGATATATTTTCTCATTAGAAATTATACATCTTCCCTGGCCATATTTATAGACGCAAAACCAGGGGAATTATACTGCAGAGCGAGTGAGAGGGACACACAGAGATAGGAACATAGTACAATGAATGTTATTACAAAAGGGCTCTGATTGAAATTTTTCCTTGGGCGTATCAAAACCTCGTTTACCGTTTGACCTTCCAAACTCTGCGACAAGGACTTCTCTTTATTGTCTGGAAGGACGCACGTCGGAGGCGACGGACGAGCGACTCCTGCATCACTTTTCAAGTGTCCCGATCGCAACGGCAACAACAACAAAAAAAGGTCCGAGCCCCGATAACGCATCGATCCGATGCCAGCCTCAGCAGCGTAAAATGACCAGATCCAGCATGTGGGTGGAAAAAATGGACGTAAAGATGAGGGGGCCGTGCCAAGCTTGTGGCCTTGTCTGGGGAGTTGACACAGAGTGGCCAGCGACCTGACAGGCAAACAGAAATGTCACTTGTTCCAACAGATGGGGGGGGGGGGGGGGGGGGGGGGGCTCTGGAAATCGCACAGCAAACCTGATCCTGTCAGTCCCACAGTGTTTAGTATTTACTCAAGATAAAATGAGGATGATGGCCGCTGACGATAGCAAAATTACTCGTTCTGATATTGGATCTTTATCAGGAAAAGTGACACATGCTCTGTATGCCTGTGTGGGTGTGTGTGTGTGCGTGTATGTTATGGAAACCTCCGACAGAACTCTATTAGCTGTCTTCACCTGTCAAGGCTCATCACATTGTGAAGCATCTCAGTGAAGCAGGAAACATCACATTTTTGTCTGTTTTTTTTTCCCCCCCTCACAGTCATTCATATTTGGCTCCTCTAACGTGCCGAAGGAGAAGTGACACTTGAAGACAGCTCTTATTATTATTGTTTCCCATCACCCCCTCACCACCACCGCCACCAGCTGCTGATTTTCGTACCGACTCCATCCAACAAAGACGGAATTGGTGTGTCAGGGGTTTCCTAATTTCAAAGTTTGCAGCTGATTGAGTGGGAAAAAAAAAAAAAAAAAAAAAGTCCCCTTGGACCTTGTCCTGTTTAATTACATTTTACAGTAGCAAAGGCAAGTTGAAAAACAAGAGCTTGATTTGACGACACGGACCTCTCAGCGTACTTGGCGCGTGCGGTTGGACGAGGTGCCTGTGGGAAGGCGATGGGGGGGAAGGGTCATCAATTATCCTTTGATTTCAAAACGGAACATTTTCCCAGATTAATATGTCTGACTGCTATCTAAATCATCCAAACTCCCGATGAGCTGCCATTTTCTCTTACATGAATCACGTTGAGGGGAAGACATTCGCACCCAGCCCACCCCCTTCGCAGTCCAACTCCGGCCACAGACGTCTCTGGCCTCTCCACCGTTGTGTGGAATTTGGCACGGCGCCAATTCCAGCGCTTCTAATGTCGTTGAACGCAACACATCAAGGAGCCATCGAAGCCCTCCGACCTGGCAGCCGTGATAGACACTAAACGTCGCCTTATTCTCTTCTCTCGCCCCATTTCTGAGATGAATCTGCACAAGGCTGTTTCTGCATTAAGCTTGATCAAGCGCCCTTCATTCCCCCTCATCTGCTACTTACCATCCGACAGGGGAGCGGGACTAGTAGTATAAAGACAGTGAACGCGACTGCAGTATCTTTAAAAAAGCTGCACATCTTGCACGGATTTCGGCTTAACGCGGCCAGCTACCACAATTTCTAGAAAGATCAATTACGAGGTGACTCAGAGCAGAGGGAGCTGCCGAGCTCCATATTCCGAAAAAAAACCTGCTCCACCCTTTCTTCGCTGATGACTCCAAAAACTGAGCAACAGAGCCGGAGTGAACAGGAGGGGAAGGGGGGGGGGGGAGCATTTTCAGTTTCAGCTAACATCGATGACTCAGATATTCCAACGGCTTCAAAAACTCCTCGCTGAAGTTCCACTTGTATGCGATTGAACCACGGCAGGCGTGCACATGCGCACGTTCAAAAGGGCCAGGCACATGCAAAGCTGCAGAGACAGGGACAACCACATACACACACACAGCAAATAAACAGTGTGCACACGGCCACTGGCGGGGTCAGAGAGGATGATGTGGCAGAAGCGCCAACACTCCCTAAAAGCCAAAATACAGCTGAGGTCTGTCCCTGGGTCAGAGAGGGGATAGACAGTCTATCAAAATACCCGCATGCCTAGTTCCTTTATTTGCTCGGTATCAATCTCAACATTAACCCCTCCACTAATGGGACAGCTGTGGGTCAGCGCCTCACATCTTCAGGATGCCAATCAGGGCCTTAAGCTGAGAGATCAGCCTTTGAGACAGAGTTCCTCGTCTGCCTCTGAGTGGCTTTTTAAACACGGAGACGCCTGTATCGATTTTAGCTCTAGCCTGAAAGAGAGGAGGAGGAGGGGGGAGGCCTGTGTCGACTGTGGCCGACTCTGTGTCTGGACGGGAGCCATTCGCTGGTCCCTGGTCACCCTTCACTGATCAGGGGGGTCCGCCACAATGACCTCGCAGAGAGGCACTGAACCTGCAAACACGAAGGGGCAACGGAGCTGGAAGCTCGAGGGGGTCGGGGGCCGGCGGCGGCAACATCAGCAGAGATCTCGGTAATAGAAAAGGGTTTTAACCTTAATGTTGGAGCCAAAACCCTGTTAGAGGCCAAGTAATCCCCCCTGTGCTGCTCTCATTTGAACTAGCTGATTTTTTTTTCTCTCCCTCCCCTCTCTGTGGGAGTTGCTCATGAAGGGCAATGACACCAACTCGTGTGGCATTGATTCGGTACCCAGGCCGGTGGTGCCTATGGGCAAGGGGTGGGCTCAGCCCGGCCAGAACCACAGAACCATCAGCTTATGTCATACTGCATATATCCTTCATGTCGTACTGCATGTAAGTGCCATCCGGATGTAAAGGTATTGCTGTTAAAGTTACACCAGTGCAAAGAGCAATTATTCACATTTAAAATAAAAAGTGAATTAAAAAATAAAATGTGGATACATTCAATAAAAAAGGCCCACTAAATACAGTATCATGTTACTGCAAACGTTGAATGCATGATGTTTTTTCTTTTCCCTGAGGTGCTGAAGTTATAACTGTTTTTGTCACTATTGCATATGCAGCATGTGCAAAGAACCATTCAGAAACAATGGTGGATTGGTGTCAAAATGACGTGGGGAAATGACTCCAAAATACCCAAATTCTCTGCAGTGAAGGAAAAAAATACACCATTCTTCCACGCTCAAAATCCATAAATGTTGCCTTGTATCTGACAGAAGCACTTAAAAGACTTGAGTCCATGAATTGAGGTATGCATATCTAATCATTTGGCTCAAGTATTTTGAATATCTTCAAAAAAAAATTAGCAGTGAATAGGCTCGGGCACTTTGGGTAAAATATGCTAATTAACACACTTGAAATTTCCCATATGAAATCTATCTGCACCAAGACAATGAGAAAATAATTACAACAGAGGTAGAATTACAATGGCCATTTTAATCAACCCCTACACTAGCATTTCACCCTATTTATACAGATTTTGATTCCATGACCCACTGGTAAGTAATCACTTGAAAATGATGGTTCAGTTTATAATAGGTCCATGCTTTAGACACATTATTTCCACAGGGAAGGGGCTCGGAGGATTATAATAAAGATATGAATCTTGCATAACAACAATCGCCACACAGTTCCTATAGCTGGATTTAAAAAAAAACACAAGATGCCTTAAAGTACTGAAGAAAACTTTATGCAGCTAATGATGAAAATGAAGAAGGGACACTTGCCCTGCGCTTCATCTTAGTTTTAACTATGCAAAATGTCTCCCGTCATAACATTGCATAGGTTTGTGTATGATTGTTAATTGTTGCACTGTGAGTCTGTTCGTGCGAGACAGGTGTAAGTATGAGACACTCTCCCATTAAACAATCCCTTTTACCGCATTTATTAGGGGTCACAAATTCACTTCTGAAAGGTCAATTCTGCACACAGGTAATAACCTTGAAGGTGTGCCACTAAAGAGCCCAATCAGGAATTCACACAAAGGTCAGACTAATGTCTTCCTCTTAAAAAAAAAAAAAAAAAGAGTCATGTTATTTGACCTTCGTTTTTCACTATAGAATTTCCCCAAGATAAAAAAAAAAAACACAGACCTGTTCTACGGAAAGCTAGTAAGGTCATCTTTATCAACCATAGAAGAATTTACAAAAAAAAAATTGACAATCCGGGTGAATAATGTGACGATTAAATTCCAAAAAGCGGTCCTGGGTGGGAGCAATTTAAATCAAGTCGGGGACTGGGAAAGCTAAGGCGCTGTTTGCAGGAGATATCAGCAGCTTGAGAACCCAGAACCCAGAACAGTCTCTTGAGGAATGCCTGTCTCCCCCACAATATCCTCCCCCCACCACCCCGGGATGACGGAGCCACAGAGGAGCCCTTCCCTGACAAAGGCCTTACAGAGAGGGCAGAATTAGACTTTTTTTTTTCTCTCTATAACAAGCCACAGTGGCTGGCCATCCCCCGCGAGCAACACTACAGCTTGACTAATGCCAACTGTATAGCTCTTTGAAAAAAACAACATTGGACATTTCAGACACAAAAGGCCTGGCAAGATCAAGTTTTGTCTCGGTCACTTTTTTGCTGTGCTCGACAAATACCCGTTTTGAAATTACTACTGAACCACTGCCATGTTTACGTTTCCTGCTTTAAGGGGACAACTTGTCAAAACACCGTTGTCATGAATGAAATAGGATCTGTGCTGTTATTGCAGTATTACAATCTGGCTTCCTCTTGTTGTGAATAGTCACCAGCCAAACGGTCCACACACGCTTTAAATTCAGATAGCAGGGCGGAAAAAACAAACGATGGGCAGGATGTAGACGGACGCAGGATTTCTTGTTGAATTCCTGTTTCTGCGTAAAAGAGGCTCTCAATTACCGTGCGACAACAAATAAAAGCCACAGTTGCATTGCTAGCGTCTACACAGCAGACAGGTTAACCTCAGCTGCCACAAATGGAATCATTTCCAACGTTGATTTAACTACACGGGGGCACAGGTACACTCAACTTTTACAAAGATTATCACAGCACACATTATTTTGAGTTTCGTCTTCATTTGACATGACTATTTTATGTTCTTGTACCTTTCAAAAGAGGAGCAACATATCTCCCGCTCTAAAATTCCCTTAACAGACAGTTTGTATGTGTGTGCATATGTGAGAGCCTGTGTGCGAGAGCTTATGGGGGTGAAGGGAGGGGGGGTGGGGGGTTGCCTTCAATTACAACGCAAAACTGTTGTCACAGGGGCTTACTGTATCTGCTGAGATGAAAGAAAAAGCATGCCTCCCTCCAGAAGTGCATTGCTCCACATACCTGCCAACCAAAAAAAAAAAAAAGAACTCTTGACAGAAAATCTTTTTTTTTTTTATGCAACTGAATCCCTTTTCCTCGCTGCTTTAGTAAACAAGCCACTGGCAAGTCATTAAGCTTAATACTGAGAGAAAAAAAAAAAGGCAGGAAAAGGCACCCTGGAAAAGTTAACAACCTACAAACAAAAGAACTGCTGTGTCTGATGCAAACACAATCCGTATTATAGCAGGGTACTGGAAGCAAAAAAAAAAAAGAACTCTTGACAGAAAATCTTTTTTTTTTTTTTATGCAACTGAATCCCTTTTCCTCGCTGCTTTAGTAAACAAGCCACTGGCAAGTCATTAAGCTTAATACTGAAGAGAAAAAAAAAAGGCAGGAAAAGGCACCCTGGAAAAGTTAACAACCTAGAAACAAAAGAACTGCTGTGTCTGATGCAAACACAATCCGTATTATAGCAGGGTACTGGAAGCAATCAGCCGCCATTAGCCTTTGCCGACACATCTCAGTCTTCTTAAGAACAATAAAACACACACACGCGCACGCACACACACACCACTGATTTCCTTTCCTGACCTACAATCCATAGCTCAGTAACAAGTCATTTAACTGAACCAGAGTGCCTCTAGTCTTAATTACACCTGCTAATAACCCAGGGGTTCAAGGCCACATGATTGTGGTGAGACCCCTTGTATCAGGACATTTGCATAGAACATTGTGATTGTTGTAGAGTTACAACGCAGGGTTCCAACGTTTCCAAAGTTAGAAAAATATATGATTAAAAACACAAATAAGGGAAAAGATCATTCATGATTTTTCATACATCTAAAACATATGTCTCTGGTATGGTAGATTGTTGACTGGAATAATAAACACTCACTGTTGACTCAAAGCTGAATGAAACTAAAATGGTGCCACGTGTCGGCCAATCGGTAAATGTTCGGTATGGTGTATAAAACACTGTGGCAAAGGAACAATCGGTGCATGAAGAAGGTGAATGCCAGAACCACAAACAGGATATCCCCCACTTCCAAAACACAAGTCTGAGGGTTGGAAGGAGAAGCGAAACAAAAAGGAGAAACAAGCCATGTTTGGGTCATTGTGGCATAATGATTGTGCACACATATTACCACTCACTTGCCAAGAAACCTTGGTACTATCTGGATGTTATTGGAAAGACTGAAGCTAATATTTTAGTTGGCCACCTGACCCTACTTTGTTCGTGTACACTGTGCGACTGTCATAACAGCTCTACCTGACGGCTGGAGCACGGTCAGAAGAAATAATTCACATTTGCATATATTTGAAATTGTAAACCACTTGAATGTCAAACAAAACATTTGAAACAGTTGAAATCGACGATCTGAGGGTGCGAGCAGAATATGTTAATCCCTTTTGACCCGTCTCTAATTAAACGGCTCATTGTTGTTGATCATTAAAAAAAAATAACACAGAGGTACCCTGCTGTCCACCGACATCTCAACCAGGTTGTTAAAACTTACCTCTCACTGGCTCGCCATAATTAGGCTTGTCGTCCGTCACGTGACTTTGTCCTCCAGTGGCTGGTTTCCTGGGAGATGGTGTTCTTCCTGATGATTCACTGTCACGAGCATCTGAGGGTCACGAGCATTTAGTGTTAAACGTGGGTGGGGAAGGAAAACCTGAGAGGCAAAGAGGCAAAATATTGTGCTGCACAGAGGGCAGTAGTTGTTTCATTTGAACTTTATCCTATAGTGCACAGCTGTTCTGAATTAATCCGTACTACAGCCGTTCCTCCACAAAACAGGTGTTTTTTAACCGCGAGATCAACCGCAGTGAACAAAACATCAGGGGCTGCTGGACGGGCCAAAGGTGCAGAGGCCACCGCCGACGCCAGCCAGAAACAGCTCCGGGCGCTGGCGAGTGGTTGCACAACATGGTGGGGGCGGTTCAGGTAAAGGCCTTGCCAGAGCTCTGGATCTAATTTTCTCTCCTCCTGCTCCCGGGTGCGCTCTACCTGCCAAGCTTCTTTTTTTTTTTTTTTTTTACTGCCATAAAGGCTGCATTCATCTAAATGGGGAAAAAGGAAGTGGGCAAAAAAAATGGAGGCCTGATAGCTGGATGAGCGAAAAAAAAAAAGAAAAGAAAAAGAGGCATGGAGACAGTTTCACTCATCGCTCTGAGCCATGTCTTCAGTCTGCAAGACGCGCCGACGCTCTGCTCGTTGCACACTGCCGCTTTGTTCGGCAAATAAACCTTCCACAGCGACATTATTCGCTGGTCTGTCTCCAGCTGCCTGCTCCAATTCCACGGTTTCTCTTTAGGTTTTCAGTAGCACACTTTGTCTTGAGCCAATTTTGCTGCAATTTCTCAGGAGATCAAAAAAAAACAACAACAACAGTGAAGAGTGATTCAGCAACGCTAACAATTCACATTTACTGCAGCCTGATGTGTTTGTTCCCGTGCTACAACCCCTCTCTGTTTGTATGCAGTAATGGATGGAGGAGCGTCACATGCGAGGCGGCGGGCCGGCAGCTCCAGATAGACACGGCACATACCTCAGCTTGGTGCTGATGTATGGTAGCAGCGGTTGCGATAGCAGCAGTACTCTGTGATGCATCGCAGTATTTAGTGATCACAGTTAGAAATAAATTGGTCTATTCTCAGTACATCCACAGTCCCCTGGGAGGGGAAATTCAGTCTTTACTGCAAGCGCCTTTGAAGGTCCAGCAAAAATCCATTCGCAATCCAGCAGCCCCAGTGATTGCTTACTTCGTCCTACTTTGCTATTTTTTGACAGTGCCATAATGATGCTTGGTATAAATAGGATGGTTAACGGTTCATTGCTTGTTTGAAGAAAAATGAAGAGGGGGGGGTGGTGGGGGGTAAGCTTATTTTACATGTGATAATCTTAGGGGCAACTAGAAAGTTAATTAAAAACTATAATTGGCTGTGGTTGCTGTTAATAGTCATCAAGGCTTCTCTTCAGACTTTATTAAGGAGAGAAAATGCAAAAAAAAAACATTATTAAAGCTTAGCACTGTAACACAGACACTGATGTGTACAGAAAGCTACAATATAATTTATGGAGACAAGCCGATATTGTCCCAGTTCCGACATGCCCCAGTAATCTGTTCACGCAATCATTGTCTCAACTTTCTCGATTCGCCTTTTTGGACCATTTCTCTCATGTTTGACCACATGAGCAGCATGAGTTCTTGACAGACAGAATATGCCACGGACGACACGTTCACAGCTCAAGTTTAATTTCTGCTGCACTGGCAACATGGAAGAAATAAACAAATTCAGCCATGCTTTATTTTATCAGGGATTCCTTAACATTTGCATGTTGCAGGACACTTATGCAAACACACTCATGGATATAGGATCACAATGGGGTGAGAGCAGAAATATGATGTCAGATGTGGATCAGTGCTGATCCGGACATATTTAGCCTTTGGGATTTTTTGCTGATTTTGCAACTACTTAAGCCAACCTTGTTTAATTCTTATTTACATATCTAACCTATTTCAGGTCCTGTAATGTCCTGTGTGTCCTTACCGTGCGAGGCTGACAGCAGGGGACTTGTCTCTTGCTGGGGGCCCTTGCCTGGCCCTGCTGGCCCATCCGGAGGAAGGACAGTCTCCTTGGACATGAGACAGTCGTCTTTTTGGGACACACACACACGGCCGAAGAGGTTCCTTCCCGTTTCCCTCAGCCCTCAGCGCTGTGAAAAGCAAAGTACCAACATCAGCACAGGCAACACACAGGCGCGCGCGCGCACACACACACACGCACACACACCGTGATCAGGTCACTACACCAAACCTGACAAAGTCATCTGTTCATTCTCACAGACTCACACATACACTCACACGCGCGCAGTGACGTCGCGCCGCTGTGGAAGCTTCGTGGAAATTTCCCCACTCTGTCGTCCTACATAAACTTGTTGAAAGTCTCCATGTGCAGTCCATTTGTTCACACACTCCTCTTTCCTTCATCTAAAAGCGACGGACGCTGGTTAAGTGCTGTTTATATCTGAAGCAGACACTGTTTATAAAATAACCACAACTTACCTTTCAAACATGACAACTCCCTTCGCTTCAAATCGGACCAATTCTCATCCTTCCCTCCTCTTTCTCTTTTTACCCGGGACGCTGGGGAGGGAAAAACACAGAAAAAAGAAAGAGGAAGAAAAAAAAAAGTGGGTGAAAAAGTAGGTCCACCAAAGTACACTAAAACCGAACTTTGCAAGGGAGTTTAATCTCAACCCTACTTAATCCAGAGTTTGTGGACGGGTCGAAAAAAGTATCCACAATAATCCCCGCGACGCCTTCGACGCTCAGTGGAAGTAGTTTGCTGAGATTTTTTTTTTTTTTTTTTTTTTTTTTTTTTGCGTCTAAAACATTTTCATCATATCCGGATTCCTGCACCGCAGCCAGTGAAGCCTCTCTGCGTCTCTCCAGAGGAGTGAACTAAACCCTCCCTGAACATGTTTCCCCTAAACACAAGGTTAGGAAAAAACGTGTTTGTTTTTAAGCATAACAAACAAGTCAATAATTATATTTATTTCCTAAACTTGAGGTTTCTTTTTGTTTAGATCTACTTTTTGATTGTTTGAAAGAGGAGTATTGAAATATTTGGGCCCTACTTTGGGACTAAAACATACACTTTCTGTTTTTAACATCTTGTTAGACGGTTGTCATGGTGATTATTTCTTTTTTTCTTTTCTTTTTTTTTGCAAACGCTAACCTTAAAGTTCACTTCCACTTTTAAGTACTCATTGTGGTTCAACTTGTACATGCTGACGTGGTTTCAGAAATATATATTTTTTTATTTATTTAGTGAGATTCATTAAATGTTTCTATCAAAAGGGATCAATTAAAATGTTTTTCAGAGCATTTATTGTCTCAAATTGTCAATCCTTGTAATATGGTTTTAAAAACCCTAATGCTGAAAACAAAATATTTCTCAGCTCAAAAATATGTGTAACACAGTTGAGCAGCTTAATACTTGACTTGTTTTTATTATTATTATTTATAATATACATACTGTATATATATATTTTTTTTTATATATATAAATAATAAGTTAACTGGTCCAAATGACATATAACCATAATTGAAGGACACAAAACTGTGCAGTTCTTTTAGAATGTCTTGTGTATAAAGTAAAAGCCTATTTAACATAATTGAACTCAACTATGGTGTATTCACAATGCTTTATCATCATAACCATATTTCCAAACTTGAAGGCCCAGTTTGTGTCAATGCGAAGTTTGACACCATCAGTATTTCAACATACTAGGCCTCATACACACCCAAAAATTTCAGAGTAAAGCCAATTTTGAAAAAACTCAGGTTAAACCCTAATTCTATTCCTGCAAGAACTGTGCTTCCTTGAAAACCATCAGTATCTGACATATTTTTGGTTGAACACTCTGAAACCTAATTTATCAGTCTCTGGCTTCTATTTAACCCTATCCCAGTGAAGAATATGAATAAATCTGCTGAAAATAGTCAGCTGGAGACTTAACCAGGACATGCTAAAGTAAAAAAATAATAAATAAACTATATATACAGTATATGCAAGAGAGTTTCCACCATCATCTCTTACTTTTTCTGCTTATCAATTCATATATAATTCACTTTAAATAAATGCCATTGGGGTCCCATGCCGTCTCTCGTGTGTAGTCAGTGGGGGCATTGTTAGTGCAGTGTCTTGCTGATTGCCATCATAGGCATTGAACCCTATTGGTAGCGGTATAAGTGAGATTTAAGCCCGTGTAACATGAGAGTGGGGAGGTGATTGATGTGAAATATGCCCTCCCTCATTGACTGGCTGAACTCCATTTTCTGCTCCTAATGCAGAAATCACTCCGGGTCCCCGGCATAATGATTTACGATGAATCTGTGTCAATGTTGAACTCGGCAAACCCCACGTAATCCATCTTGCAGATATACCTAGCTACCCCGCCCCACCTTGCTTGCTCTAACCCACCCGCCGCCTGCCTTCGCATTGGGGAAGGTAAGGAATGCAGCCCTCTCACTCTGTCTATAAGTGTTGAATCCATTACGGGGCTGATGTGTAATCACAGAGGACCCCTGTGCCCCCTCAGACTGTAATTACTTGGATACAGATACTCACTCCCTCCATCCCCTAGAGCTGCTCAGAGGCAAGAACTCCGTTAACCAGCATGCAGTGCTTTCAGTTGGCCTATCTGGGTGGCAATGTGGAGATATAGTTGAGGGATGGGGCCCTGTAGGAAAAAAAATCAGCGATAAAATTGCATTTAAGTAATGGGATTTTGACCTTGCGGTGTGTAATGGCCTAAGTTCACCTCGGAGATTGAATCATGCAGAGACCAAAATCAAAGTCTGCACCTCCTGAGAGAGAGCCAAAAAAAAAGAAAAAAGGCTGACTGACTGCGAGGTCCTCCCCACACATGGAAATCTTTTGAGGACGCAACATGACTGCACCGTGAAATCAACCCCGTCGTCTGGCTCCATCTCTCTTACCCGGTGACAGCACTGTTGCTGCTGACAAACATTATCCTGTGTGTGATCATGTGCATTGTGTCATCCCCGGCTCCCTCCCTCCTCTTTCAGAATAAGTCAAAGTGGAGCTGGCTGTGTAGACACAGTGGCTGTCACACTGTGTCAAGCGTCGGTGTCAGTGTTGCATCTGTTGCCGTCACATCTCAGAAGGCACAAGGAAGTGTCTCTCTGTTGACTTCATCTGTTTGTTTGGCAGCCTGCCTGATTGCTGGAGTGTGTAGTAGCGAAGAGGAGTACCGGCTCAGTCGGGGTTACACGCCGTCGACAACACTAATCCTCCGTCTCGCCCGCCCACCAAACAAACACCCGTCTCAGCATCTATTGCATTCCCTGGCGCGCACACAAACGCACAAATCCCCCCCAAAACAATTGCAATGCAAGCTCCCGTGTCTTGTCACGTCTTCCACACTGCAGTAGGCAAGGCCCTGTAACTCTATACTGCTTCTCTTCAAATTCAACTAAATGAAGGGGGAGACTACAAAACTGACCTTGTCCACAGGTATAAATACTTCACGTCTAACAGCAATAATGCTGAACTATTACAATAACACAATGATAATGACATGTTTGCAACTGTGTGAGCCCCTCCAAGTATCATGAGCTTCTTCCAAACCACACTTGTAAAACTGTTTCCAGAAACCGGCCTAAAAAGCACAAAAAGGGCTGCAGGACATTGTAATTATCCATAATGAGCTTGTTCCTTAGCAGACCGCAATTCTAATGGAAACACAGAATTTGGCCCGCGCTGGCCTGCGCGTCCACTTTAATGGCCAGGTGAAAGAGTTGAGGTGCCGCTTTGAACGGCAGCACCTGTACCTGATCAAATCCTCAAAGATTTTACACACACACACGTCCGTGCAGAATGAGTAGGAATTAATAAGGAAGGCTTTTTGATGATGACCGTGACACCAGCTGAACCCTGAAACCCTCACATGATTAATAGTGTTATGCTAAGTCTTTTTTTTTTCTTCTTTTTCTCCAAGTAAAGGATTGTTTGAGGCAGTCTGATCAAAAAATGTCAACCTTTTATTGGCCAGACTGTCAAAGGAGGCAGACTTTGTGTTTGGGTTTGAGTGGCTCTGTCTGGATGGGGAACGGACATGGATTGTTAAAAGTCTCTCCATCGTAAATGTTATCAAGTCCCGCTACTGTGTTTCAATGCAAACAAACACTCTTCCTCAAAGACCTGGAACACAGCAATTTGAATAATGACTGACCTTCAGCTGGTATAACTGCACATCTGGAATTCAAGTTTGGATTTGGAAAACTTCCTCTAATCAGTTACAAATGCTCACACAAAAGCACCAGACTTCATAAATATGTATGGCTCAGATAAAAAGAGAGAGTATAAGGTGACTGATGATTAATACCGACATTAAAAACAAAAGCAAACTTACCAGGTTATCACAACAACGTGGGCCAGTCCGCACGCGAAGAGCTTCAGAGAGGATGCCAAATGTCTCCCGCCAGCTCCTGGAACAAAAGGAGATCAGAGTTTACACCCATCTGTGATTCATTTCTGTTTATTGACAATAATCCAGAGGCACTGCGACAGCAAGCTGTGTTTGACCCATCGTCCGGTCTCATCGCTCTGCCATATGCTGTTGTGATGGAATGCAGAAACCAGCGAGAGGTGAAATCTGGTTTTAAAACCTGGGTCTGAGTAAAACACTGATAAACTCACACCACATTTGTGTGTATTTAACTTCTGTAATATATATATATATATATAAATCTCGATATCACTATATAATATATGTATCTCCTGTTAGTCACCCCTTCATTCCTTCAGCATCATATCACATGGCACAAACATGTCTCACATGATGACATTTCACACCATGGGACTAACTCACGGCATGCAACTTTACGCACAGTACATGCCACTCAGGCTTACAGGGGCGTCGACTTGGGAGACGTTATTGTGACAATTGATGAAGCGCCTCAAGTTCGTGACAGAGGCGACTTGTGGTTGCTTATGAGCCTTCAGGCACTCACGCTCAGTGAGAAATGCTCGTGATTACCACAACTGTGAATCAGGAACAGCAGCTTAAGGCTGCAATGAAACTGTCACCATTCAAATGTTTTCAGATGTTATTCCATGCATATCTCACGCACAGTGACGCAATTTGATATATATAAATGTCCCACTTGTACCCTGTAAAGTTTTTGGTGTCTCCTTGGTCCTTTGTTGTCCTACACTGAAAGATAATCAAAAACAATTATTAAAATTCAGACTGTTTGGATTTTTGTGATCCTTTGCAGATTTGTGATTAGCATAAACCATAAGCCAAGCTAAAGCGACTCTCGCTAAAATCACAGTGGGATGCTTATTTGTTAAGGCGTGAGGCCTGTGTGTCCTGCTTTGAGCTTTCTCCCATGTGCCAGCACATGTCCCCACCCCCCTGAGTCCTGTTAGTCAAACCCCTGGGTGGAAGTAGATCAGGTTTTACCCACAGGCACGTGCAGCCACCCACACCTCAGAGCAAAAATTATAGACAAACAAAGCACGAATATGTAACCATAGTCATACAATAATTCTCATCCCCTCTCACTCTGTCCCACACACACGCACACAGATTTCCCCGCATGCTCCTCCACAGTCCACAAACACCTATTTCTTGATTAATTGGATGCCCTGCCTAAGCTTCCAAGATTAGGCTTTGACATAGGTTATAATTAAATCAGACAAATTCAGGAAGTGTATGAAATCTCTCATTTCCCGAACAGACATGTGAGTTTTAATTTACCTCTCGCCGAGACGAGCGGCGGTCACCCGCAGAGAGCCAATTCACTGTGCATTGCTCGGCGCATGATGTCTGGCTTGGACAGAAGGCGTCGTTAAAATAAGCCCCCCCAATGCCAATTTATGGAACAGCGGTCAAATATTTATCCAGTTGATGAGCTGGGCTGTGTGTTCCTCCCCGACAATAATTAAAGACAAACCCCGGCAAAAGGTGAGCAGCAGTCATGACATCGCCTCACAACGGTGCTCGTGTGGCCTGCTTTGATTAAACAGAATATAGTGGACCAAACAAAGGTGCACGTGCATGAGCACTAAAGTAAAAGGGAAGGATGGATGTGTCTGGCTGCTTTAGTTGTTTTTTCCTGTGCATGCTGGGCAAACATCCTGGATGTCAGTCAGAGTGATTGCTAATCCAAACCAACTTAACATCCACAACAGCTGCAGTGAGTATTAGCAACGTCGGGGCTGGGAAATTGAAAGAAATGAGTTTGCCTTGTTGATCTGAACCTTTCCCCCCCCCCCCCATACCATCACCCCCCCCTCCCCTGCTCCAACATGACACAGTGGAATCTGAGTTTAATTCTCTCATCTGGAAAAAGGACTATGTTCCCCATCTTCCACACACACACACACACACACACACAAACAAACAATAGACTTAAAGATGTGAGAATGAGCCTTGATGCCCTTATTCCCCACATGGTTGTTTGCTACCTCCTCAGCGGAAGCTATTGAGACGACGGCATGAACGGGTATGATTGGGCCGCTGGGTTGTGTGCTGTGGGGAAGGGCCTGTTGTGAGAGCCGGGGCTTTCTCAGACAGGGATCGCAGCCTGAGGTGCCTCGTGTGTCCAATGAACAGTGCTCAGCACCCAGGGATAACCATGAGAGGCGAGCAGTTGTGGAAATCAATAAAGGACAAGAGCTCTCCTCAGCCTTCTTCATAGAGAAATAAAAGCATAGCGGAGTTAATCTGTCTTTCCTCCTCGTTCCACTTCTCTTCGGTCTTTTTTGCAGAACAAAAGAAGAAATCAGGCACAAAAAGTGAAGTCTGTCCCAAAACCGGTGTATACTGGTGATGCTGTGCATTACATACAGTAAACATATACGTATATATATTTTGGTTGACTATTCCCTTATAAATGTCACATCTAATCCACAGACTTGCAGCATTCATGTGAAGATTGGGAGACGTGCATGGAAACAAGTCAGCAGGGCGGAAAAGGGGGGATTTGGTAAATCTCCCATCAAAGTTGTCTAATTATGTTAATCAAGAATTCTCCAAATGTCAGCGTTGCTGGAGAGGATGAGATTTGGAGAGAAAGTAGTGTAAATGATGATCCCGCCAGCCAGCTGGACCACAATGATAGTAATGACATTAATTAATTAAAGTTGGACATACAAAAGAGGGAGGCTTAAATCATGGGCACACTTTTAGAGTGAACACATGAATTAATATCAAAGATCCATTTGTTGCAAGATAAATATTTTGTAACGCTGAATCAGCAGAAATTTGATTCCAGCTTTTATGGAAATTAAGAGTTTTGCTCTTGAATAAAAAATCTGCCATCTGCGGGGAGCAACATCCACCTGACTGACGGTACAAAATTAGAAGATACATCTATGAGACAATTTAGTTTAAACATGAAATGTACCTCTAAATCCCGGAAACACATGCCACCTTTTTTGTTTTACAAAGACGTGTAAAAAAATGTGTTCCCACTTGACAGTCCTGATTATACATTTATATGTAGGGACCAGACATGAGTTTAGTGTTGATCACTTCATTTAACTATTGGCGAGAAAAAGAATAAGCACCTTTTCCAAAGTGTCAAACTATTTCTTTAACAGATATTATGTTCTATTAATATTGTCAATTTACCCAATTGTCTGGAAGTTTCCATGCCAATTTGTGTTTAAATGTCAGGTTATGTTGTTTAAATCAAAGATAGTTGAGAAGTTTCTAATAATAAGAAGAAGAAAAAACAACTGAAAAGAATTACAAATCGATTCTTCAGTAAAATAAAAAAGCACTCGCGGTGTCTAACGCCAGAGAAGCTCCAGGAAGTGTGGGGGAAGGGTACAGTAGCAGCCATTAAAAACAATCAAGCTGTTTATTGTGTTTGCAATAATTAGATCTTTAACAGCGGGAGGCTTTCTCCCTCTGATTCTCTAATTTGATACAGTATCGTCTCATCACCGTGCCGCAGGTTAGCCACATAGGGAGGAAACATTAATCTAATCTAACACTTCATTCAATACTCCGGGGGGATCTCTGCTTAGTGTTGCAAATGCAGACTATTAAATTAATGTTGTTGTTTGTTTCATGCTGGAACAAATAGGATATGCCTGATAAATGAGTCCTTTGCGCTGAGCAGAAAATTGGACAATTTAGATGGCTGTAGAATGATTACCATACCCGTGTGTAATATTGGCTAAGTAGCAGACTGGAAATTCATTTGGAGTGATATCACTTAATTTTGGTATTTACATCAATGAGATAAAATGAATCTTATTTAGCCTTGGAGCTTTTCTGTGATATATAATCATCGCAAAGACACATGAATCATATGTCTCCTGACACTCTATTACTGACTGCATGTAATGCAGTTCTTTAAAACTCCTGTTACTTTGTTATTTGTTTTGTCTAAATGATCAGGCTCACATTTATTTGTATGTCTGGGCAGTCGGTGACGTGTCAACCAATTTGAGCCACATATACAGACAGTGAAATAATTCCCATAACACCTCACAACTCTCTGGAATGGGCTTGAGACAGAACAAAACATTACACCCCATTTGCATGTCATTAGGAAAATGGAAAGCCACCTCCCCCCGTGGGTTTAACCCCTTATAAATATATTTAAATATATAAATATCATGAATACATTAATTGACATTGCCCTCACAACACAACCACTAAAAGCACGCCCTGGTCCCACTGTGAAGCTACTTTATCTCTCTTGGGAGAGGAGAGTGTGTGTGCGCAAACACGGCTCCGTACACACCTGGAAACACACACAGTCAGTCAGACAAAAAGCATTTCAACTTGGCCACCCATTTCACCCAACTTATTCCTGACCTTCTTATAAACATACACACACAGTGCCTCACACTCCACCCTCTATAAAAACACACATGCACACGTCCGTACTTGCCACCCACACCTCCCTGTCGCATAATCCCCGGCCCTCCTTCTTACTTTACAGCACAGACCGTCTCTTCCTGCTTTTCCCCCCTTTTCTCCCTCGCCTTTCTCTCTGTTTTCATGGATCAGCAGAGAGAGCAATTACATCAGCGCCGGTCTGGCGGCCTGGAGATGAAGAGCGGTGTGGCTGTGGGCAAACACCTGGCCACGGTTAGAGGAGCGGAGCAGAGCAGGAGGCAGGAGAAGGAGGAGGAGGACGAGATGTGGTGTAAACTGATGTGCTGCAGGTCCTTTGGGCTGTGGGAAGGCCTGGAGCAGTCTGTGTGTGTGTGTGTGTGTGTGTGTGTGTGTGTGTTTACGTGTGTTGGGGGCTGACTTTTGATGGAGAGCAGTGAAGCACAAACGTGTGAACCTAGATGTGTGTGTGTGTGTCTATCTGTAAATCATGTGCGAGTGTTGTTGAGTCGAGCCAGTGAAGCCCTAAAACAACCCCCATCACAAGCAGTTAGCATTAAAATCCTTCACAGCAGTCAAATCTCTGCACCACCAAAGTTCCTGGCTATGCATTCAACACGCGTCTGCTTTTCTACTTATTGACAAGAGTCATAGCAATTTGCATTACAAAAGAGAACTGTTTGAAAAGTATGCACATGACATGTCACCTCCAATATGCCTTCAAAAATCCTTCAAAAGGGTTCAAAAACGTTGGAAACTGCACCGCGCCGAAACTCACGTGAAAAGGACAATAGGATGTAAAACATTTGATGTGCTGCCATTTCCCTCTAATCTGTTGCTGAGGGATATTTAACTTTTATGTGAAAAGTGCAGGAGGAGAGAAAAAAAAGAGTGTGCAAATGACATGAGGAAAAAACAGGGGGAAAGGGACTGGAAAAACTGAGTGATAGACAGAGGGAGGGAGAGGGAGAGAGAGAGAGAGGGGGAGAGAGAGAGAGAGAGGCAGCGTGGTTGCGTGAGGCTCACGGATCTGCTCTTTGACCTCACTCTAACCTCGGAGAGGCCTGAGACAGACATGTGCTTGCCATCTGGCCTGGCTTACCTTGCTATACCAGCTACTTCATTCTTAAATGTTACTTGGATTATGCTGCCATGGATGAATTAGCTGTACTTTTGTTCACGGCTGAAGTTTACCTCTTGCTTAAAGTGACAAAGAGTCTCATATGAAAAATTGAGCCTCGGTATGGTTTCCCAGGTGGGCCACCCGGCGTAGTTATTAAGTATTACTGAGGTGCTTGTACTGAATGTAAGCAATAATCCACTTTTGACTGCAGTGTTTCATAGGAATAAAAATTACAGCTTACTTTGGAGTCAAATGTAACGCATACAAAATGCTAATCAAAGCAGATTTGTGAGACCTCCAAGCAGCACTTTTTTCAAGCAAAATAAGTTTCTACACAAAGCAGGGACCCTGTGTCCATGTATCCAAGCTCCAAAAAAAGAGTGGACACAAAGCATAACACTGTAGAACGGGTTGAAGTGGCACTTACGATGGAGCAAAGCTGTGAGCTTCCACAGAGACAAACAAAACCAGGCCAGAAGGCTACGCTGTCTGCAGACAGTGAATCAGGCCGTGGTGAATGGGAGCCTGCTGTGACACAATCACCTCCAGGCGTGCATTTAGGCTGCGGGAATGTTATCAAGCAACATAAAAAAGCACAGAGCGTCATTGTCACCAAATTCAGAAAATATTCAAGATAACGTATGTCAACAATCATGTCAAAGAAAAAATGTTACATGCCAGCACTCCCGATCATCCTCTGACTCTGTGTATTATCTAAGCACGTCAGAGCTCTAAGGCCCTATTTTGTTCGTTAAACCGAAACAATCCACATAGAATGCAGAGTTTGTGAGAAAACAAACAGGAAGACACAGGAATGAGGCCTCATATGCAGACTCACAAGGCGGTAGCGGAGGAGCAACAGCAGGCTTTACAGGGGTTTAAATAAATACAGCAATCAGCAGAAACACAGTGAGACTCAGATGCTACAGAGAAAAGCAGGGGGTCTCTGAAAATTCACATGAAGTCATGCACGATGGCAACCGAAACAGAAAAACTGCAGCAAAGCAGAGACAACATACCTGATGGTGGCGTGACTGGAGAGTGTGTGAGCACCGAGGCTCTGATTGGGAACAGGTGCGTGGACAGGTGACTGGCCCGGTCGTGGGCCGGCTCAGGAAAACACTGATGGCCACATGGTGAGGAACAGCAGGATCTGTGTGGGACACAGAAAGATAATGTTAATGAATTTGAATGTAATATTCATTGGCTATATCATAAAACATGAACAAAAAAAATCAGTATGGACATTTCCCATAATCCTTTTTCCACTGTGTCTTCATGAATTGCAGTACATAAAATGTTACATTCACTATAATTAAGGTGATGTAGACATTGAGTAAGGAGCATCATGACCATTTCATTTAAAACCATTTTTGGTAAAAAATTGGTTACATATTACCATAACTATTGAATGACAGATCCAGTCCGCTGTGATTTGCTGCGGATCCATATGTGAGGATGCTGATGTGTGATCTCTGGGCTCTAAGCCAACACAGAGGCACTTGTTGCAGACGAGCCACAGCACGCCTCCTAGCCAATTAACAGCAAAATCAACCCAAACAGATTTCCATTGATAAATCTTTAATGATACTAGGGATTTTACACAAATGCACACTTGACAGTGCTAATTTAAAGCAAATAAGAAGCTTGATTAAAAATTCCCAAGGCATGCTGGGGGAAGATAAATGTTTGAATAATTTATCAGATTTAATTGACACGACTGCGATGTTGTAAACAGAAATGTTTTGATGTTCATAATGCATTTCGACATTATGAGATTTTGGGACGGTTCCAAGGAAGAGGGCAGGGCAATTTGTGAAGGGAGGGGGACTCCAGGAAATCTGCCTGTAATGCTCCGTTTACATATTATTGCAGATCTCGCTGCCTGTGCGAGCACTAAAGGGAATTTTATTACAACAAATACAGAAATAAATAAGGCAGGAAAAGTGCTGGCAGGGAAAGTGATCAGCAAACACAATGATACACAAGCCCGGGAGCCAGCCTGAGGCGGCAGCTCCTTGGTTTGACCTGAGAATTTGAACTAAACAAAGATGTAAATACTGTGAGAGATGTGACGGGAGAGAGGGAGCCATACAGGGGGATGGGGTGGTGGTGGTGATGAGGGTTAGGTCGAGCACATATGGTATTTGTCTCAACTCCGCACACAGAAATACAGGCACGCATGGAGTCAGATAGAACGTGTTTGAGTAGCATGAAAGCATCAGAAAGCTGATGGAAAAACAGGGGAAATCTTGTCATTTTTACCGCGGCTCGTGTGGCACTGGGGACCTGGCCGGGGTTACATGGCCAGCAGGTGCGGGCCCGCCACTCGTCCGATAAGAAACCGATCTGCATGAGCATGTCCCGCTTTTCCTATTGCCCGGCCCCTGGTAAACAATCACAGTTATCTGCAAACAAACAGAGTTTACTAGTGACTAGGACTGAATACATCAAATTTTGATGGAATTGCAACGTCGGGCTCCCCCGCGCTCCGAATGCATCACCGCCATGATACAATGTACACCTGAATACATGAATAGCCAACAAGGAGGCCCTCGCTGTTTGTAGGGGTAATGTTGACTGAATTTTTAAAGATGTTATTTTTGATTTGACACGACTGCTGGCTCAGTGGAATTCAGAGGGGGGGGGGGGGAATACCAGACAGCCAGCGGTAGAGGCAGGAAATCATCCAAGGACTGCTGGCTCAGTGGAATTCAGAGGGGGGGGGGGGAATACCAGACAGCCAGCGGTAGAGGCAGGAAATCATCCAAGGCGGTCTGTGTCGAGGGAAGGGGCAGGATAAACAGCGGTAGGAGACACAGGACAGGACAAAGACAAAAGACAATAAGCTGGTGATGGATGGAATCACCATACAGACTGTCATGGGGACATGGAGTATAGAAAGAGTGAGGGGGGACGACGACAAAGACTCAGAAGCCAGTGGATAAACAGCTCCAAAGATGACAGGCTCGCAGTGACAGTCTTACGCATAAAGACATAAAAGCGCTAACGCATAAAGACAGCCAGATGCAAAGATATAGTGCAGAATGACATGTCGGCATTACAGACAGCAAAATAAAAAGTCACCCAGACCGCCTGCAGGTAATGTAAGTAATTGGCACCATTTGTTTTTTCTTACACATTCAATTTATTCCCAACCACGACAATAAGAGTCAAAGTGAAAACCACAGCGTGCCTCCACGCGACGCTGCACACGCTGTGCAAAAAGAAAAGGAGGGGGGGCTCGGAGCAAAGCTGACATTACAACACGTGCGTTTATGTTGCCTGACAATGTATGGCTCCCACATCAAAGGAAGTCTCACCTTTTTCGAGGGGCTCCGCTTATTTCTCCCTTCGCTTTATTAACTCGCAATCAATAAACATGCAGTCGGAGGAAAGGTAATCAGGAAACACTGGCAAATGGCCTGACAGTGTATCAAAGCCGACGCTCCGAGGCAACGGCACAAACCCTAACAAGCATTTTATTACCGGTAGCTGTTACTGACATTAGTCAAAAAAACCAAGAGAGATAAAATGGAATAAGGAATGCGAGCGCAGCTGACTGAGAGGGGCCCCTCAGCTGAGAGCGTGCACCTCGTGTGTTTGATAGCCGCACGCCTCCTCTTTGATATGGTAACAAATATAAATTGTTTAAAACATCAAATGGGCGGTGAGCTGGAAACAGACGGGTGTCTGGTTTTGGGGCGGGGGGGCTGATGCTGCTTGTCCACAAGTGTGGGACGACGCTGCTGCAGGATTTTTTTGTAGAGCCACAGGGACATAAGATAAAGCAGTATATTGCATTCAACAGCGTAATTGCACAGCGTCATCAGTAATATGTACTGTACTTGAAGTAAAAGGCCTGGCCCCTCCGGAATACAGTGTTTGCAAGTGCACAAACCGATGCTACTGAATATATATCATTATGATTATACATAGAGTATGTTTATGATAAGTCAAATGGCATGGCTTCATATTTATTAAACATACTGTACATTAGAGTGCTGTCATTTCCCCTCATGTAACTAAAGGCAAGCAAATATAATTATACTTGCCTGCTCACCCCGAGGATCAGGCACAGGCGAGGAGGAACCAGGACCGGAACCCAGTCCTCCCATCGTCTAAATGTGTTTGTTTCGTTCCGGGGGCACGGCTCATAATGAAAGGAGATCCTGAGCGGCACGCCAACGGGGGAGAGAGGGACGGAGGGAGCCGTGGGAGCGAGGGCCGGGGAGGGGAGGGACTAGTTTACAAGCCTCAGGTAGGATGAATGGGTGAGTGAGGAGATGCAGAGAGGAAGGCGGTGAGGGAGGGAGAGAGAGAGAGAGAGAAAAAAAATCTCATCCAAATAATTTTTGCCCCCTGTGGGTGCTAAAATGCAAATCACAGATCAAAGAGGTTTGGAAGCGAAACGAGGGAGATTGGGAGAGAATATCATCAAGCCGGGGTTATATATGTATGTTGAGGATGTGAGCGAGACATGCTGGAGCCAGGTAATGGAGCTGACCTGCACTTGAACACTACCCCCCCGCCCCCCCTGCCACTATCGTTTTCCCACCTGTCTTCTCCCAGCATTGTAAAATGTACAGTACACTGGGAAGTCATTTACTGTCTCCTTCCGTTACCTTTCTTCTCTCTCTCTGTTCCCTTCTACCTCTGTCGCAGTTTACACAACGCTCATCCCATTTCACATGTTTGTCAGTGGCCCGCCAGACGCTATTTTTGCCTGCTGAGCACTCAGCAGACTTAAAAACAAAAAACTGATTGATGACAGGAAGGAAAGTCAAGCAGGCACAGGACAATGCAGCAACCAGCATTGGAATGGAATGTGTCCTGTTTGGGAATCAACAGAGACATTGGAAAGCTTGCCATGTTTAAAATACCAGTGTGATGTCAGATGGGCTGGAACACATTTTTTTAAACATAAAATGCTTAAAGTCCACGTGGCCATGTAGGCCTGACGTCCTTACACAGACGAGAGAGAAGCTGCAGTCGGTGGAGGTCCCAGCTATAGATAGAAACACAGAGGAAGGACGTGACTGGGAAACGGCAAGCGCAGGCCCAGTATAAAGAGTCTCCACATTAATGCTTAATTAATGCATGTATCCCCATTAATGTCTAATTAATAATCCACGCCTGTCTCACCCACCTGAAGCTGTCTGCTGACTTTTCGTGTATCCTGACATTAAATGTGACAGTGTTGGCTTGTGGCAGAGGCTTTTGTTGTCTGCGTATGACTGAAACTGGCCAATGAAAAAGGTTTTCACCTGAACAGTTTATATTAATTATCGAAGCGCAATTTCAGGCTGTTGTGTTTCCGGCGGTGCTACTGTGAGGTTTGACCACAGTGACGGGTCAGAGGGAAATGTACATTTAATTGTGTTACTATTTAGACAGATGTTTTCAGTGTAAGAAATTACCTTGCAGATATTTGACGCATTTGTCGTGTCTCACAATGACCAGTGTCCACTGCAGGCCCGTTGTCATCCCTGATGCCTCATCCTCAGAGCGAGTGAATCACACTGATTCCCTGAAAATAATCCAAATAAAGGGTTAGATGAAATGAATACAATCTCATCCTGCTGCAAGAGTAAAAAGAGGCATTGGTGTGAATGCATTTTTTGATGAATCCTTAAACTGTTAGAAGGGCTTTATTTTTTCCAAAGCTCCGGCGTACACCGACCATCAGCATCAGCACCGACACTCTCGGATCGTGGATCTTTGACTCCCACTGCCGCAGGATGCAAAACACGGCTGCATCACATGCCTGGTCAGCACAGGGCCACACTCACTCCTCACCAAGCTCTTTTCAAAGACACTGTCTCTTCTCGACTGCCGTCTCTTTCTCCTGTGGTATTTGCTTTTGAGTTTAAATCCATAATCCTGCCATCGTGCCGCTCAATTCTGTCCATCTTTTCTTCCCCGTGAACCTCTCCATCCCCTTGTTATTGCTAGAAATCTATAAAAAAAAAACTGCACCCCGTGTCACCTGCTTTGTAATGTGATTACTTCAAGGCAGAATTAGTATGCATATTTAATGCCGATCCCCTTCTTTTCTCCTCTCTGTCTTTTATTCTTTTTAAATCTTGATGAGTGATGCACGGAGGAAGGGAGATGGGGTGGGGTTGCGCTTCTTGCATGTCTGGCGGATATGCCAGGGCCATGCTAATAAATGACAGCTGATTTATGCGTCTGTATTCTTTTATTTATAAAAAATAGCAAGCGGGCTGATTTCTGATATTAATAATACAAGTGGATCCACTTTGATTAGGCTTCTGTGGAGAGCTGTGCATATTCAGCATTACAATTAAAGCCTCTGATGTGAAATAGGAATGACACGCTAATGAAGCGAGCTACCGAGCCTGAACCGCGACTGTCCAACAGCATTACGGCCCATCTCGGATGAAGAGTAATTATACAAGGAACACTGAAATGTCATTAAAAATCTTCAGTAAGTGATTTAACCCACCATTCCTCACTAATGCTAGATACTTCTTTTTTCTTTGCCACCCCCAACCCCCACAAGATCAACTCCCAGGGTTTTCCTTGTCTTTTGGAGAATGCCCCCCCCCCATAATGCCAGGACCAAACTTACGCTTCTTCTTTGCACAAGTTGCACAAACAAACAAGGACGCAAGACTTACATACAAACATATTCAGATTTGTAAAATAATACTAATATACTATAATAATGATGATGATGATGATAATAAAAAAAATATATATATATATATAAAAAAGATATAATAAAAATAATAAATACATCAAATACAAAAGGCATACAGTTGCATTATCATAATTTAATTGCAGAACCCTGTGGTGGTAGGTGCATAATTGAAATCATTCCATTACGAATTGGTGATTAAGGCCAGATGTGATTATTATGGATTAAAGATAATAGTTGTTTTTTTTTTCCTTGTCTAAGCCACCTGCACACTATCCACCTCAAAAAGCTTCATTTATCACAGCTAACAAACAAGTGTAGGAAGTAAAATGAGAAAGACAAAGAGAGAGAAATACGATAGAGGAAAGAGGAAGATAAAGGCCCAGTGTGTTTTTTGGGGAGTGTTGTGTCTAAGAGGATTTAATTAATCTGATTCCACCTTTCACTCTTCTTTCAAGTGCTCACGAGCTAGCTTACACAAGCTAAAGTTTTAGCTGCAGCCCGGAAGGCTAGCTGTCATAGCTGTTGTTGCCCAGAGTTAGCAAATAATTAACCATATCATGTTAGCATATCATGGTCATTACAACTATTGTCAAGTCTCTCTGTTGTTGCGTGTGTTTGACAGCAGGAGAGAGGACCTGATATGGTGTGTGTGTGTGTGTGTGTGTGCGAGGCAGATAATGCCAAAGGCAAGAATTCATGACTATCAGCACTTTCTCACCATTTTGTTGTTTCAGTTGGAGAACTAGGCCTCTCGCTTGCATACATTACACCGGTTCTCTACACACATACACATCCGCACAAAGGGAAGAAAAAGTACCTTTTTTTTATTACGTGGGGACCCTCTGCTGTAGTGTTGAGTGAAGCTCTATGAATGGAGGTCACACACTTCTCGGCAGCTCCCTCAGCAGAGTGAAAACTCAGGACGGGTGGAGACTGGGGAGGTGAGTTGTACTTTGAGACACAGTGACCGGTGGAAAACACAAGAACCAGGCTGTGCTCCATTATGGGGGCAAACAACAAACCACCCCTTAGCCATAAATTAAATAAAATAACACACAAACAGCCTCCTTCCTCTGGTGTTGCCACAGGAGCCTCTGACGCTCTCCCCACTGACCAGGTGCTTCTCCTTGCTGTCTGATTGGGGCCTCATGTGGGCGGAGCTACAGAGGAGACAGGGGGCGGGGCCTGGTCGAGGGCTTTTTCTTTCTTCTCTTCTTCCCTGTCTCTTATGCCTCAAACGCAGAATGCCAAACAAACAAGTCGCACAAAGCCGATGTGACAAACATGTGAGTGATCTGATGGCATCCTACACGGGGGCACACGATCCTCCAGGCGCCAGGGTTGGGCGCTCCCCTCGCCCCAACACCAAAAGTGAGCCGCCGTGCCTCCCAGCTATGCAATTATTTTTGCACTGTGCCCAATATCAACTTGAGAGCAATGCAAA
This sequence comes from Colistium nudipinnis, assembly GCA_016785305.1. Taxonomy (NCBI): domain Eukaryota; kingdom Metazoa; phylum Chordata; class Actinopteri; order Pleuronectiformes; family Rhombosoleidae; genus Colistium; species Colistium nudipinnis. The sequence continues at coordinate 564,310 of JAFBJU010000237.1, read as the reverse complement.
TTATTTAAGACGGGCTTTTCAGGGCCCCGCAATTATAATAATGATGATCTCAATTAGCGTTGCCATTGCCTCGGACTATTTAGCAGGCAATTTCGCAGCCTGGGGGGAGAGGGTCTTCATGGGAGCTGACATGCATGGTTGGGTCAGGGAGGGGTGGAGAGAGGGAGAAAGAGATGCACGGAGAGAGAGAGAGACAGAGTCTGGGCTCTTAATCAATAAACCGCAAGACTGGAGATATTTACCACCCGATCCCACAAGGGGACGGATCATAAATTGAACTAATTGGTCAGTGCCGGAGATGAAATGAATGATAGCGGAAACACGGTCAAATTCAGAGGGGCACCGTGTACCACTGAAATCAAATAGGGACGAAACATTGTTTTGGCTAAAATATACTTTGGCGCTTTTTTTTTTTACCCATGAGTCAGACAACAATATTGATACCACTCTTGTCTGTATTGTACATATACACCCTACATTACAACCAAATGTCTCACTGCCAAGCCCATTCTTTAAATGAACAGAGCTAACTAACATCAGCTCTAGGCCCTAGCCTCTTAATGATATTATAGGTGAGTGGAATCAATCTTCTCATCCGACTCCCAACCAGTAAGTATTTCCTGAAATGTCAAATATCAGTTTGAAGCTTTAGAAGCACTTAAAAAAAAGAAAGGAAATTAACTCCTCTTTCAGTGCATTCTCCGCTTCCTGGCCTCTCATGTAGTATACTGCACTGCCACTGTATATAAGAGGGAGCCCCCCCCCCCCCCCCCCCCGCACTGCCACTGTATATAAGAGGGAGCCCCCCCCCCACCCCCCCGCCGCCGCCGCCATTCATGTGGAAAAGGCCTGCACCACCAGCTCCCCTTTCTTTTATTCATCGCACTGTAAATAACTCCACTTTATGAAAAGCAGCCAGTGTGACTCACGGATACCTCTCTAACCACCAGCCATTATTATTTCATGGCCTTTGAAAGACGGGTCTCTTGCAGGCGCTCTCACACTTTAATGCCGAAGCTCCCTCTGATGTTGTGTAGTACACAGCGGCCCTTGTTGCGCTCCGTACGCCATCCCTCACTTGAATTCACAAACACTTCCAAGTGCATAAATAGCAGAGGAGACGAGCGCCTCCGCCAGCCGGCTAATGCTGTGGAACGCCACTGCCGAGGAGATAACAGGAGGCCGCCATGGTTGATGCCTGGGACTGTTTGGGGGTGGGGGGGGGGGTGTAGTGTGTCTGTGAGCCTTTTATGGAAAACGCTGTTGTTTTCTGACCCCTCGTGGGACACCCCGTGGTCAGGGAAAAAGAACACGCATCAGCGTTACGATTAAATGACCAGCGGACATGATACAAAGCGTCCCACGGTGTCCCTGAGCACCCGTCGGAACGTGTGGAAGGCTCTCGGCATACAGACGAGCTAATGGGCAACCTATTGGTCACGGTAGATTCAGTTTGAATCTCAATGAGGGTGTCAAGAGGGTGCGGGTGCTCCATGACCGACAAGGTGCGGTAGGCCTGCTGGAGTTGATTTAGCCACGCGGCCTGTCATAGCGCTTTACCAGTCCAAACCCATCAATCCAGAGGCTAAAAGGCGTGTTTTTTCTCCTCCTTTAAAGTGTCAGGGAGGAAAAGACTGCCCGTCTCCGAGATGGATGGAGAGTAGAAGGCTGGCGTCTGACGCACATTTCACATCTTTGATTTCTCCCCATGTAGCCCGAACCCTGATAGAAGTCAGGCAGATATTATTCTTATTCTTTTTTTTTTTTTTCTCACACGAGCATGACAACAGACTTAATAATGCGGTTCGTTGCAAAAGCCACTTTGGCGGTATGTAGACCACAAGCAGGGTAAGTCACTCCTCACAGAAAGCCTTTCAAAAGGTACACAGCGGTACTTGCCGCGTGTACTGGGACATGCTGGTCGTACATGAAAGCCGGTGGGCTTGAATCATACAAAGGCTAAACCCATTACAGGTCCAGAGGGGTGGGCAATACAGTGCCTTGTCCCGCTCCTCTAAACAAGACACTAGGTGCTGGAAGCTGGAACAAAGCCTTGTAACATATACATTAAACTTTAATCGTTTTTCCCATCCCATCCCCTTCCTTCACATCTCTGAAGTAGCAAGCCCCTGAAACGCTAAAAGTGTAATGCCAGCTAGATTTTCATGGCTTTGCCTTTGTAGAATAAAAAATATATGTCTAACAGTGGAGGGGATTGTTTTTTTTTTTTCTTCTTTTTACTCTCTGATGCTGGAGGTAGACAGTTGTTTTTCAAATTCCAAGTTTTGGTCCTTTATTTTATTCAGCAGTGAAATGCCATGAATACAGAAAATAATAACGTCTGTTACAATTCTCAACCATGACCTTCTAACGTCAGAGAACCGTTTTAACGTATGGACACAGTACACAGTAATGAAAAGTATAAAAAAAAAAAAAAAAGTCGTTGAATCTCGATCATAAGGAAATCAAACAAAAAGAAAAAAAACTTTTCACCAATTACATAAACATATGTTTTGCTACAGTCCCAATTTACTGTATACATATGGGGATCACATTCCCAATTATTAGAGAAGGATAGCAGTAGAAAGGATACATGACTCAACTGCCAGACATAATGCTTCATAAAGTATGCACAGAGGTACAAGCAATAAATACACACATTAGGTTAAGCCTTACAGCTACGCAAAGCAGATGCAGAAAAGCGGGTTTGCTATTCTTAGCGAGCAATGAGAGAGAAACAGTAAAAATTCAGGTAAGTCAGAAAAGAAACACTGAGATTTTTTTTTTCCTCTTAGAAAAAAGTCTGGTAAATTTATGGGTCCACCAACATTGTTTTTTTTTTGTTTTTTTTTACATAAGTATGCACAATTATCAAAATACAGACAAAATCAACCCAGAAAATCCAGACAATCCTAAAATCTAGTGGAGGAGCAGATCGCAGTTCTGGAGGTCTTTCTGGTATTATGTGCAAGCAACTATTTTAGACATTTTTTTTTTTACTTAATTTATACAAAACCCATGCAAATCTACAGGTAATATGCATTCTGTGGCTGACAGGTTTTATCCTTCCCAAAACAGTATATCTGAGGTAATGTACGTACATTTAGGCCATCGTCCCGATGATTTTTATTATATTCTTTTTAATTAGTTCTTGTTTCCAGTCCACCAAATGATTTTTTAGACATGCATTTTTTTAAAACACAATATTCCCTTACAGGTATTCTATACATTATCATTCTACAAATGTTGGAGGACAACCTATTACAATGCAAATCTTCCATATCTTGACGCAAGGGAATGTAAACGTTGGGTTTGGAGCCACGTCCTATGAGACAAGCGCGGTAAAGTGGAACGGCTCTCGTGGCGACTCTAATAACTCCGTGCAATCTGTCATAATTGATCTGAATTTGTTGTGCAGAGGTAGAAGCTTTTAGAAAGCCTTTTTGGGGTAAGTGGGAGAACCCTTTTTTTTTTTTTTTCTTTTGAAAGACGTAGCGTCCCTTTTATTTGGTGTGATAAGATTATTAAGAACGTCGTCTTCAAGTCGTTTTTTGCTGACTCCAGCTAAGTATTGAAGGGATAAGCTTTGTTCCTGGGCCCAGCACCCTCTTGACGTGATACTGGCGCGCGTGTGTGTGTGTGGGCGGGTGTGGTTGTGTGTATACTTTATATGCTGTGTGAGCGTGTGTGTGTGTACAGTGCTGTACGTGTCTGCGCGTGGAGCTCTTACAGCCTGGCACGACACTTGAAAACAGCATATGCACAGTGCGTTTCCATTCTCGGTCACCGCAGCACGACGCGAAGCCATTCCGTCGGTTCTTCGACAGCGCGCGTGCTCTGCAGCTGGAGATTTCAGCGCAACGAGAGCGTTGGCAGACCGGCTTCGTCTACGTCGGCCTTCCGACAGGTGGCGTGTGTGGTTTGTTATAGCGTTACTTTATCCCATACAAGAGGAGGCAGAATTTTGTGTAACTTTGGTTTACTGAAAACAGAAATGACCATTAAAGCAACAACACTTTTTCTAGATGACGTTGGCCGCGAGGGCGTCGATGGGACGTAGTCCCCCGTGGAACTACTTGTGGCTGTAAATACCAAGTGTGTCATAAAAAGCTGGTTGCCCATACAGACCACGCCGGCGCTTACACCGGATGTGTCTATATAGTTTAGAAGCTATGAACCACACGGTGAGTATTTAATGTTTGATGAAGTTAAAGCAAAAATATCACCGAGAAAAAGTTACCTTTCACCTTAGATATCCTCTTCTGCAATGGCTATTATTATTTGCGTTTGCATGACAACCAAGCCACATCATTTCATATCCACTTGAAATTATGACTTATTTGGCTTCACTAGATATTTTTAAATGTTTGGTTCGCAACGTTTTCAGTTTCGGTTTTTCGACGCGGCTCGGAGCAAAACCGCCCACGGAAATAAGACGTGACATTATTCTTGACGGTCCCACTCAGAACATTACATATTCACCAGGTTAGAAAAAAAAGAAAAGAAAAGAATCCCCCCCCCAACGAAAAAACAATGAAGTCTGATGTGTAAAGCTTAAGAAAAATTTAAAAAAATAAAACAAAATTCACAACAACACAATGTTTCTGCACTTCCATTGAATACACAAATGTTTTTTTTTTTTCTTTTGTTTTGGTCATGATCCACTTTTCAACAGTTAGCTGCTCTCTACCAGTCAAATCACCAGCACAAAAGGCCTGCAGCACAAATATCACGTCGCCTGTTACCTACAGTATGTCTGGCAGAACAAAGTGGACTTATCAAATTACGCACATCGCAATCGGCATCTCTCTGTCTCGCGGTCATCTTTGTTTTTCGGGCAAAACGAAACAATCCCAGAGGTTACTTGAAGGTAGTTTGCGGAACAAAAGCTTCTTCTTTGTACTAGTTTTAAAGTCACAGAAGGCGGGACCAAGAGGAGTTTTGGTGGCTTCTGCCTATAAGCTATGGCCTTTGGAGGCTTTGGTTTCTAGCTGTTGCCTGTGACTGTTTGCAGGTAGACAAAGCTTTTAGAACGAGGAGGTAAGGAGGAACAGCGAGAAGAAAATGATGCAGAAATGCATTTGTTTTGTGCTTTACACAAACTAATACTTTTTTTCCCCCCCCAACTTCATTTCCAGGTCTTCTACTTGAGATCACAAACACAGAACCGACTGGAAGCCAAACTTTTAGCATTTTTTTCTTTTTTTTGCCTTTTTTTTTTTTTTTTTTGGACAGCTGCAACAGCAGTATTGGTACCGCAGTGCCATTACTGGTGTAATTTGGGGAATGGCATTTACAGTTGGTGGTGTCTGGAATAAAAAATTGTTCGGAAATAAACGATGGTTTAAAAAAAAAAAAAAAAAAAAAAAAAAAAAAAAGCTGCAAACAATATACTGGCTTTTATAGTAGCAACGTACAGGCAGTGACACACATTTCTGAGACTACTCCTGTGCAAATGATAACAGAGCAACAACTTGAACTGAACCAGCAATTGTCTCTAGACATAAACAACTACTGCGGGTTGGATTATTCACAAACATAAAACGTCTTCCTTTTTTGGCAGTATATGAGGCCGCTAGCTTTCACCGGAACATGACTCGCTCATTTGTTTTGTGTATTTCCCCCCCCATCCGTGGGTCCATCGTCCTTGAACTGTGTGTGTGTGTGTGTGTGTGTGTGTGTGTGTGTGTGTGGCCACGCCATCTCTACTGAAACAGGTCTCTCGAAGAGTTCATTTTTTTTTTTTTTTAACCAGACAATTCATGCCTGTCATGTTTTGGGGGATCCATAAGGGCTGCAGCAAAGAGTTCCTTTGGACCTTTGGTCTCCATCCGCATGCATGCTCAATAAATAGTCCCAGTGGTGACAGAGACGAGGAGAGAGTCAGCTGTGTGTTTTTCTTTTGGACTGTGGAGTGGTTTTACTAGTCTTGCAGGAGGTCTGTGTGAGAGAAACAGTGCGGCTGGGTGAAGGGATACCTCGACCGAAAGCGGTGTCCTAGTCACTCGAGGTCTTCTGATAAGTTCCCTTCCTCCAGCTCCCGGTCTTCGTCCAGCTCCGGACTGTGATTGGCCGTCGTCACCAGGGACATTGGACAGTCGTCGTCGTCCATGTGGAGCGGCTCCTCCTTGACGTGAACGGGCGGCCTGCGGCACAAAAGCACATTTGTGATACACTTTAGCCGTCGTGTTGTGTGTGGCAAATTTCTGCAGCCAATGGCGCGTGTTGGATCAACAAACAATAAAAAAAAGAACTCACCACTTAAGTTTGTCATGTGAAAAATTTAAAGTAACTGGAAAACACCTAGAGTATAAAGACACAAAGTAAAGGCGGTATGGCAAATTATTATCAGGTTAAAGTCATTTGCAAAACATGGGCATACATTTCCTTTACAGCGCACAGAGTAGAAAGTGTGCTGCTCAGCTACTTCAGCTATAAATATTTTTTTTGTACAAGCCCACAACAGCCACGACATGCATTATCTAGTGAACATAACAACCGTGTTGTTTGCGAGACGCTAATTTGACATGATGCCTCACGTCTACTGTAAGTAAGCGCATGAAAATTGCATGAAAAAACACGGGCCCTGTAAGGCCGATAAGCTGTGATGTTCCAGACATGTTTGGCATTTAAAAGTTTACTGATGACACCAGGTTGAAATACATGAAAAAAGGGAGAAAGGGAGGGGGGATGGAGAAAAAAAAAACAGGCCACATGATAAATAATGGAGAATTTCTCATCCCTGAGCCCCCGGAGCAAAGGCAGAGGAGAGGCTTTTTTATCTAGTTAATAGAAAGCGCAGCCACTCGTTAATATGCAGGGGCTGTGCATGTCGCTCCTCAAGAGGAAAAAACGGCAGCTAGGTTCTGCCATTAATCAACTTCAGCCCCGGCAGTTGGCTCGGACACCATGATACATGTTTTTAACTCTAAAATGGAATGAATAGCTTCCGCCGCCGTCAATAAGCGCGGGACGGGCAGGGAAGCCGCTGCGAGCGGGACACCTTCCGCCCCTCGCGACAACAGGGGAGCCCAATAAAAAAAAAAAAAAGCAGTGGGGTGACTAACAAGAATAATAATGCTGTCACACACAAACAAGGCATAACATGATCAGGGGCCCGAGTCGGGGAGAGGGGTTTTGTGCCACGATGATAAATCTGACAAACCCTAATTATTCCTGACACACCGGATGCATCAGAAAATCCCCCTAGACTTAAAAAGGGGGAGAATGGGGAGGGAGGGAGGGAGGGAGACTTATCAAGTGCGTTAGGACGCGTCTCGCAGCCTCTCTCCCGGGCTGCCTTCGTCAGTGCAGCGGCGAGTGGGGGTTGTTGGGGGAAAGGGGGGCTGGCGGGCTTTGAATTTCAAAAGAATTTGAAAAGGTACAGATGACTTTAATATTCAGAACCAAATACTGTAAATTCATATTCTGATGTGGTGGGCCGAAGAAAACGAAGGCTGATCTCAGCGAGCGTCTGTTTCTGCCTCTCGGATTTGTGGCGGCAATGAAAGGCACGAGAAGGAGAAGAAGAAGGCGAAAAAACAAAAGGCCCCTCAGCCAGAGGTGACGGGAACTGGAAAACACCAAGTTCACTCGTTCCCGCTGGCCACGAACGGTCAGGACAGTCTCGCTTTGCATCATTTGTGAAGCAAAAATGACGAACTGTTTCTAGCATCTCAAATGGGGATTTATTATTTTATTTATTATAAAATAATAAATAAAGCGTTGATAAAAATGATTGATTCAACCCCTTCAATAAAAATGGAAAATGTATCTCTAATTTACAACAATAATAAACATTTGTATGTTCACATCTTTGCACGTCAGTAAAACATTTTAACCACCAACAAAAAAATGTTGGTGAATTAAAAGAACCCACTTACACAAATTCAGAATTTGTTAGCAACATATAAACGTTTAATTGACGGTTTGTACCAAAAAACTATAACTTCATTGGAATATCAAATGGAGGCACGGGATGAGTTATTGTTGTTGACAACTACATAACCCTAACTTGTTAATCATATTGGATTTGTACATGGCTTTTAAGTTAAGTGTTACCATGTTCATATCATGTTTCAGCTGCTGCCCATGCGCGCAGCCTACTGCAGCAGATAAATCAAATCCCCCTGACTGCATGCAACATTTGGTTAAATATCCTGATCCTCTTTTGTAAGGTAAAGGAAATATGGAACGACATGTGAACTGACTCCCTCACAAACACAGAGGTCTCGTGTGCTTTTAATATGCAGCTCATTAGGGGTTTTTGTGGCTCTGAGGAAAACTATGCCCGAGCGTATTCACAGGCTTTCTGACACTTTATTAAAAATAGGTGGACGAGCCATTTAGTACTTAATGGCCAGCTGCCATTACGGAGTCACTCAGGAGTTAACGCCGGACTTTGCGGTGTAACAAATGCGCGATGCTCTGCGTGGATGCGTGTGTGTGTGTGCGCGGGCGCGCGCCCTAGAGATGCCTTCTCTCACATCACTTGGAGATTAGCACCAGCAATCATGCGGCGGTATGTCAGGGATGCAAATACGGTCATTAGTCCGTGGGCTATAATGGTAGGTTGGGGGGGGGACAGGAGAGGCAAAGGCAAAGGGGTGAGGACCCTGTGTGTTTGTGTGTGCAGGGGGTTGCGATCAAAGACATTCGCAACACCTCGCTGTGATTCATTAACCGACGGCAAAAAAGGGCGGTCGCCAAACTATTACATGCCATAGCACAAAATGCCGCTGATAAAAGCGACATTAAATGCGCTGTAGTCGCTTTTATCTGAGCACAAGACGGGGGATAAATATTCTGAGGTGACGCCACTCATTTACTGACAAATTGGAAAAAACTAACTTCTTTTCCAGTCGTAGATGTTCTGGTATACACTTCTACTTCCTTTAAGCATACCCCGCGGGCGTACATGAGTGTATTGCACACGCGCGCAGACGAGCGCGCGCACGCACGCACGCACGCACACACACCGAGCACGGCCCGGGGCGTTCCGGTTTGCGGTTAAGCAGATAGCATTAACCTTTAGACGTGGTGGGGAAAGGGAGGATTTGTCTAATTGTTGGACGGACTGGGCCGCGCCGTCCCTCTCCCGAGAAAGGCCTTCAAGGTGGTGTACACTTTTAGTCCAGCGCTACAAGCCACTCCATTATTTAAACGCATTCTGGAAAAAGCCAGTGGTGAAGAACACATTTCTTCCATTTTGAGGTTGTCGCGGCCGTGTTAAAGGCAGGCGGGGGCTGGAGGGAGGGCTGGGGGGGTGGACGGATGCATCTCATCCTCATGTCAGTGTCAAGGCGGCGCGGCCGGAGAGAAGAGGAAGCAGGCAAGAAAAAGGGGGAAAAGCCAATGCTGTCCTGGTACTAAAAGTGAAATGACCTGGGGGGGAGTGATAACTCCAGGATCCCGTCGGGCGCTGGGCAGATTTGCTCCACTTAACAGCCCATTTCGGAGAGGGGTAAACACGTCCAAATAGATTAATATACGGACGTCCGGTGAGGCCAACCGAACGCTCTCCCGCCCTCCGAAACAACCTTGGAAAAATATGCGTGGAGCCGGAGTGCATCCTTTCTCCATTACGGGAATGGTGGGGCAATGTTGCGACATGAGCTTTGATGGACAGCGGATGAGTAATATAAAAGTGTAATGTCAGTGTGGTTGTCACAGAAAGGGCCGCGTGTGCGTGTCTGTGTGTTTCCCCCCGCAGCGAGCGCACACGCAGATCTGTGTGACATCGCCGGCTCGGGTCGTTTTCGGACATTTCTGAATCTCACACGAGATACATTTTGGAAAAACGCTCCCTTTGGCTCTCAGAGACATTAAAAACTGAGATGGGGAAGGGAGAGATATATATTTTTTTAAGTAATTAATGCGAAACTTGCGCAATATTAATGGGAACAGTCCTGCATAAAATATAGCAGCGAAACCCCTTATAATGCAGACACGGGTGCAATTAAAGACGAGTGTGCAATAGAGCCTCTTTATAGACGCAACGTTAACTGTTATCCAAATTATCCGGCGTCGGGTATAAAGCGCGCTGCCGTTGAAATTACCGTGGCAGAGACAGGAGACGATTCGGATACAATGCATGCCGGAAATTGAACTTTGCTCTCAGGTCGGGGCGATCTGAAGGAAATACTGCCACTGGGTTAAATATCAGGCAATTAAACTAACAAAGGGCACACGGGTGGCAAGTGATTTGAGTGTAGGAGCGGGAGGCTGGGGGGTTTCAACATGTGCTTGCATTCTCAAATAAGTGCTCATCACACATAAAAAAAATGTGTGATGTGCGATTCGGTATATGCCCCTTGCACTTAACCTTTTCGGGGCTTTAAAGAGGCACTTGAGGCCTTGATATGCCGCAGGGGAGGGAGCAGACGCATTCAGGTGAGTGGGAATTAAGGCAGGGGTTATTTTTGGTTCACCCATAGCCACCAGAAGTATACATTTTAAACCATATTTACGCCGTGTCCAAAACTTCATATATCATATGGGCCTGCTCAGAAAATGATTGGAGTACATCTCATTTGTTTGAGCAGCAACAGATTTTTTTGGAAAACAACACCTGCCTTCATTTCCACGTACTTATCCTATACGCTGCATGCCGGCTGGTGTGTAGCTGTGTTGTGTGCCGCACACTCACATGCACAGGTGTGTCGCACGGCTACTTACATGTGTACCGGCGGGGAGTACCCGGGGCTGCCGTGTCCGTTGGTGTCCAGGTGGTCCAGCGAGCCGTTGAGCTCCTCGTGGGCCGACTGCAGCAGACTGGGGGGGCTGCCGCTCAGCGCGCCCGGCGGGCTGCCGCCCAGCAGCCCCGGCGGGCTGGCGCCGGTCAGCAAATGCGGGTCGCCGCCCAGGAGGCCGTGGCAGCCGCCTCCCATGGGGCCCGTGGAGCCGCTGCTTAGGAGGCCGGGGGTCCCCAGCAGGGGCAGGGAGGTCTCCGCCAGGGCAGCCTGCAGGACGGACAAACACTGCGGATTAGAGAGGATGAGGATGATGAGAAGATGGTTTGCAGGTGAGACACGGGGGAAAGGGGGAAACAGAGGAGCAAGGGACTTCAAAGGAGACTCAGGGCTATGCGTGAGTCTTACAGTTGAGTTGTGCGGTGGAACAGGATCAACAAGGCGTGTTTCAAAAAAGCAGGGGACTGAAGTGTCTTTACATGGTAATTACTGAAACATATATTCTCAATTTTTTTATTCAGTTGCAGGCTATCTTTCACCCAGCTGACACCTCGCTGACAACACCCCCCCCCCCCCGGCTGCCATTCACATGCCCTTGTGTTGTGTGGCTATTATTATTAAATATATAATGTCACTGTGATTATTATGTATAAAAACTTTACCTCAAAATAATAAAAACTCCTTTCCAGACACTTTCGCCTGCTGCGCATTAAAGTTATATACAGTGATTACATTTTTAAAGTTTTTTGCCATGAGCACCTTCGCCGGCGTGCACTACGAAAGCCAAATCATTTATGACAGCTTAGATAAATATTAATGCGCATGCCCTTGCATTCGCGCATGCCGCTATCAATCTGGGGGCCGGCCGCCACGGCTGAAAGAAAGGCAGAGAGAGAGAGAGAGAGAGAGAGCGCGGAGAGAGAGAAAGAAAAGAACTGCTTCCTGAGTCCACCACAGGGTGGCCTTCTGAGTCTGACGGAGCACAGGAGGGAGGACGGGGGCGACCAGCGAGCAGACGACGGGAGTTGGGAAAAAAAAAGAGAAAAGACTACACTTGTTTGTTGCGAGAACTAACGTGGAATCCCGTTGCACGCGGCAACCGCGCTCGCTCAGCCACACAACTGCTCAATCAGTCAGACCACCGCCCGGGCCTGTCGGCCAAATACACAGGCAGCCGCTGAGTCAGAGCCTCTGTGGGACCTTTTGCTTCGTACCTGTAGGCTTGCGTTTAGTGCAGTTCCATATCCAAGACTGGAGGGCAGATTCTTGACAAGTGAGGGGCTTCTGGGTAACATGAAAGCACAAAGGAATAAATCAAATAAATGAGTTTAATCTTGTCACTTGCTGTGGACAGAAAATAGGTTTCGTGTGAAACAGAGAGAATATAAAGTGCACGTGAACAAAGACAGAAAGGGAAATGGACAGAGGAAGAGACAAAGATTTTGACATTTCAGAAAAAATCTGGCTCTTCTGATTTTCTCTGATCTTCTGAGACGTCATCGGACGCTCAGATGTGGATCTGAGGAGAGGTGACAGCGGTCGTACCCTGTGATCTTCTGCGATCTGCGCTTCTGGTACTCCACCTCGTCCACCGTCCACACGGCGCCCTTCACGTTCTCCACGCGCACAAAGCACTTGTGCAGACTGAGGTTGTGGCGAACGGCGTTCTGCAGAGAGAGAGAGAGAGAGAGAGAGAGAGACGTGAGACGCAGGTCAGAGAGGGATGAGGTAAAAAAAACATCGCATTCATTCATATTCATTCAAGGGAAGGAGAAATTGATTTTTTTTTTTTCTTTCTTTCTTTCTCGCATTTGGAAGAAATTCTTAACATTCACACACCATTGATTTAATTAGTAAAAATTGAGTGAGAGCGAATGCTCTTACAAGTCCTGCACACAGTACATATCAATCAGAGTAAGTAGGCTAAAAGGAGGTAATCAGCATAGCGAATGGCTTATGGTGGTGACAGAAGTGGTAATGCCGGCCTTGATAATGGTGATGTCAGTAACCCTTTCTGCTCCGAAAAAAAAAAAGCATTGCTCTTAATGGCCACGTCGCTTGAAAGATGACAGTATTGCGAGGCAAAAAAAAAAAAACGAAAAAAAAAGACAGTCATCGGGAGGCCCTCGTGTCAGCGCGGGTGTGCTGCAGTGTGTGTGTGCGCGCGTGTGTGCGCGCGTGCACGGGTGAGGAGGATTACGCTGAACTGTATCTGACATCTATATGTCCAAATCTTCTCAATGCAGTGCCGGATGTGTGTCTACACGAGACGTTATCTTTTCAAAAATGACTGTCAGAGCTGCATTTAAATGAAAAGCAGGAAGATGTGTTTCGTGTAATAAGACAAGGTATTTTCATGACTCCCAAATTAATGGAAAACCTATAGAAATAGGACAAACCCCACCCATAAAAATGACCATAATTAAAACCTGCATCAGACCCCTGCAAATAATAACCTTGGCTTTAATATCCCCGCCGCTCGTATTTATCATCTCCCTTCGCTTGCTGTGTACTGCTCTTTCTTCAAGAAAGAGGGATTCAAAAAAAAAAAAAGAAAAAAAAGAAAACTCATAAGCAGATCTTGCATCTGACCTGAAAATCCTGGGATTTGATTGATCTTAATGCCCATGGCTCTGAATATGATAATTTTAATATTAATGAGCAAATGAGCAGTTTTATTATGCATGCTATATAGTTAGAACTAATAAGCTTCTGGGTGAGAGAAAAAGAGAGAGAGAGAGAGAGAGAGGAAAGTGGCGTTGGGTGGGGAGGGGGGTAGATCCCTCTTTTGAGCTGATGAGACCAAGCTGAGATATTAAACTACCTTTCATTTCTTTTCTTCTCTGTCTGTCTTTCTCTCTTTTTTTTTTAAACAAATTCCCCATATTAATCACATGACAAGCCCATCGCTGATCATACCACTAATGCTTGCAAAGGGAACTGTGGCGCCGCAGATGTAAATAGATCACCTTGGATATTACACGGGCTGGGAGACACGGATATTTCTAATGTCACTGTGATAACGTTCCTATTGTATCCTAGAAACAGAGCAGCCTCCCTCGTCGGAAACCAACAGAGAGAGAGAGAGAGAGAACAGATAAAAAGTAACACATGCATGTTGTTGTGTTGTTTTTTCTAAGCGAGCAAAACAGCGGCTGTGTCACAACAATATTTGTCACAGCAAAAAAAAAAGAAAGAAAAAGAAACAAAACAAAAAAACACGGCGACAACCGTACAAACGGCGAAAGGGCACCCATCCCCTCTGCACCCCCTCCTGAATTGGTGATCACACGCCCATGTGCTCATTTGCATCCCAAATCCAAATTAATTCACTTTCGCTAAATCTAGTGCCGCGCCGCGCCTTGCATGCTGATGAGCGGCGGGCGGCGTTTTCCCTCCAGTCCTCTGTGCAGCCACAAAGGCTGAGGGCGCCTAACGAATGACGCGCAGGGGCCACGGGATAAAAAGCGGAGGAGACAGTGGCTTCCTTTATCAGCAGGCAGACACACTTCGGGGGTTCAAACACGTGCTGCGGCAAAGACGTTTTTTTTTACCATCTTTGTGGAGGAAGACAGGACAATAAAGTTGCGGGGACAGATATACAAATGGGGCCTATTGTGTGGGTAAATAAAGAGAGCTCCCCTCCATGACAGGCCAATTCTCACTTTACTCCCTGCCTTAGTTCCACGTGAATAATACAAAACCTTCACCTCTGTCTTCGACGCAGTTTAATGTGTTTGTGTGTCTGCGTGTGTACATTTGCGCTCCCCAGCAGCCCCGTTCGTACGGAGTTTAGCTGGTTAACAGGCAAACAGCCGTATTTCTTCCTAATTAACCAATGATATGCGAGGGAAGGTGGCTTCAGGAGTGGGAGGAGGGGTGTCTCCTTCAACAAAAGGTGCTGATGATGGAGTGGCTTGCCGTATAATTAGCGCGTCAGAGCCCCTCTCCTCTCCGCGCCGAGCCTCGCTATTAATTGCACCAAATTAGAAAACGATATCTGAGGCAGAAATAATTCTTTGGGCTGTCATTTTTCCCCCAACAGAAAAGGCAGAACGGCGGGAAAAAAAATCAAAAATCGAAATAACAGAGAGAACGGGCCTCATTCAAAGGGGGAAAGCTCTAAAGAATGGGAGTGCTAATGGTGCGGTGCAGAGTAAATAAATGCTTTCTTGAGTTGTTTTTTTTTTGCGAGTAGTTGTTACCTTCCAAGTCGCGGCGTTGCGTCTGAAGTAGGCGAACGTGCGCGTGAACCAGCTGTAGATTTCATTAAGCGTTAACTGCATGTCGGCAGAGTCCATGATAGCCTGAAATGAGATGACATCAAATAATGGTTTACTAACGAGACCACGTAACTGGCACACACACACACACAAATACACACACGCACGCACCGACTGATTGAGAGAGGGGAGGGAGAACGGCTATGATTCATGCAGCAATTAATTTTAATCTAATCAGGCAAAGTTAATTTATTTCCCACTCACCTGTCTTATGAGGGTTGCATAAGTAAATGGCGGTCTGACATCTGCGTTCTTATAGAACTCGTAGTTTGGGGCGATCTCTGGAAAAATAAATACTGTGTCACCACCTGAAATAATTGGTAAATTTTTATTCCTTTAGGTATTGCATTTGCACTCAAGGTTTCATCAAATTAAAAAAAAAAAGGGGGGGGGCACAGAGGGAGGGGTGGATGGGGGGGGAGGGTAAAAAGGGAAGAGGGGGTGAGGTTAAAGGGGGCACATCAAATCGGCATTTTCCATGTCTAACAAAATGCATTTTTAATTAATCTCTCTCGTGAGGGATCTTAAACACTAATACATCCACAAAATGAGATCCGTGTAGTTAGTTAGTCTGAAGTTGAATAATTTATGGGTCTTCAGACTAAACACAGAGAGAGTAAATACAAACATCAAAGACAGGCCGTTTAAAATGCAAAGCTTCATACATGGGATGTCTTAATGTAATAAATATTGTATTTTTTTCACCATTATTTGAACTTAATTAACATTCATGTAATATTTATCGACAAAGGAAGTTCTTGTCTATTTACATAAAGAGCGATTAAACACGAGCCTGCTTTAACAAACCCAACACACAGCTCACATTGGTAAGACCAACAAGCCTCTGTGGTGTGTATATATGCAATGTGTGTGTGTGTGTGTGTGTGTGTGTGCGCACTTTCACATTTCTGTGTGTTAAAATAGTATATAGGGTTGGAGGTGACACACAGGTGTAATTTGCCATTTCAACAATGTATTCTAATGAAATTTAAAACCGAAATCACAAATGAAGTCAGAAATGTATTTTAATCAGACTCAAATCAGTGGTAGGATTCTGAATTAAAATACGCTGCGTGACACCAGCCACCTGATATATGTAAAGTGCGTGTCCGTGTGTGTGTAAGGTCAGACTCAATTTACATTCAACTCAAGCAATTTAATTTTCCCCAAAAAGCCAATAATCAAACACTTCATCTTGTCCCTTTTTTAAGGCTTCACTTGATTCAGATTGGCTTGAGAGTTAATCAACTGCACTGTGTGTGTTTGTGTGTGTGCGCTCGCGCGCGTGACTGTGTCAGGTGCAGCGCTGAGTAGTTGGTCCTACCTGAAGACAGGGGCATGGAGTATTTGTCCGAGTGGCGTCGGCGCATGGCTCCCATGCTGGGGACGTTGGCTCCTCCCAGTATCGAGGGCACCTGGGGCATGGCGGCCATGGGCGTGATCGGCGCGGTGGGCGTGGTGGGCGTCTGAGGTAAGTTGGGGGGCGACGCCGAGGGCAAGTTCTTGGACATGGTGACGCTGGACACCAAGTTGAGCTGGGAGGGAGGGAGGAAGCAAGATGGAGAGGGGGGGGGAGGCGTGGGAGGGAAATACAAGCAGCAGGGAGGGAGGGCGAGAAAGAGAGGGAGGCATTAGTTTGTGGTTTTCTCTGACAGAGCTGAGTGTCTGCTCTCCGCTTCTCTAACACAGCTGTGTTTCCACTAACAAGGCTCGTGGAGAGGAGCCAGCCTATCTCTGCTAATTACAAGCGCCAAATTGTATCATAAGAATTCTAATTAGAGCACGCTGTTCCAGATTATCCAACGATCAGCCTCCGTGTTATCCCGGGCCCCGTCTCTCTTTATCTCTCTATTTATCACTCCCCTCCCTCCCTCGCTCCTTCTCAACCACCCACAATCCTTTCAAACGGAATCAATGGGCCGCTACGAGCCTTGTTTGCGATTGGTGCGAACGGGAAAAACTGTAACAGAGTGGCTGTACAGTAAGGGAGGTGGAGTTCGGGGCTTTGGGGCCGAGGCTTGAAACTTCCTCATATCAGCAGTTTATCATTGCCCCTCATGAAATGAAAAATCCGCATGGACACTTGTGGTGACCGCACACACGCACACACACTGAGTCTTCATCTTCAACGTCAGGGACCAGAGGGGGTTAGTTACGTCTACCCACCGTGCCCACTAATCGCCCGGCTTTTTTTTCCAAACTACTTTCGCCTGCCGTCCAAATCTCATGTGAGAGGCTCTAACCGAGTGGAAAATGCTTAGCTGACCTTTTAGTCTCTGCGCTAATTTAGTCGGAACGGTAATGACCTCGTTACATATTCGAACCAAATTGCCTTAATTGTGAGTCTACAAGTGGAAATGCATTCGTTGGCAGGAGAGTTTGGAATTAAAACCGACTTGAAAGATGGAAGGGAACGGGGGTTGGTGGAGGGGCTGCGAGGGGGGCAAAGGCGGCGAGAGTCATTCGTGGCATGTGTTGATAAATAGGAATAAATGTCAAGTTTGAGACTCCGGTGGATGTCTGAATTTTCCGATGATAATTGTATGCCCACTTAGCTTTAACGAGCTGCTACAGTCATTGGCCGGGGCGAGGGGGCCGGTTGCTTTCGACTGCCTTTGGATGAGCACAGAGATTAAGGAGGACAGTCCGGGCTTCTGGAAAGTCCAGCTACATACACACGTATAGAGGTATATATGTATATTTGTGTTTTGCAGCCCCTTCGCACGACAACAAGCGTGGCATGTTTGCAGGAATGCCATGCCATTTTGGGCAAAATAGAACTGATTCCGGGCAAACTGGAGGCTGGGGGAGAGAGAGAGAGGGCTGGGTGTGAACTCTCAGATGCCTCTCTCTCTGTTCGAGACCTTGAGAGCCGCTTCGGACGCGCGAGGGGTGGCCGATCATCCACAACTTGCCGCCCTGCTAACTCTGGACTCTCATCCATCCGTGGAATGGCCAAAAGGTAGCATTTAATGAAGTGTGGCTCCGAGATTAAATGGTGTCATATTGGTGAGAGTGGGAAAAAAGTTCTTGGTTTTGGACTGTGAGAGGCTGAAAATGGACTATTCGTATTTATCAAAGGGCCAGATGGAGCTTTCTGTGCACCGCCTGTGGTAGAAATACTCTCGGACCATCTCTCTTTTGTGACGTCTAGTCACTTTTGCACAAAAAAAAACCACACACACCAGCGAGTTCTTACCCGCACCAAATCTACTTCCTACGTCCCCTTGAAAAAAAAACTAAAACGGGGGAGCCTTAAAACTGAAGACTTAACTGTTCATTTAGGAAATTCTGTCTGAATTGCCCCCGCCATCAAATGCAATTAGCTGCTCTTTCATGTGTGCTTTATGTAATGCAATACTTCATTAGCATCATTCATTCATATTCAGCCGTGGATTATAGGCTGCAAAATCTTTATTGGGGCGAGATGGAACCAAGCGGCTGGAGTTTTGAAGATTAAAAAAAAAAGCTACAGACAGAGAGAGATTGAATTATAAAAAAGGGAGTTTGATTCCTGATGGAATTACGGGATAATTATGCTATCTCGTGATTATCTACATTCTATGATGAGAGGTGATGAGGAAAAAATATTCTATTGAAAGCAGGCACTTACGATGCAGCAGAAACACGATTACAATGTTTAGCTCTCGAAATATTTCAAAAACGACCGAGCATTGGGAGAAAAGTAATATTTGCGAGAAATGTGTCGTGCTGATGTTGAATTCAAATACTGTTTGGCTGAAACGTATTTCTAATCCTTCAATCTGAAGGACACCATTTTTCTTCTTCGATGACCCCCGCTTTTTTTTTTTTTTTCTTCCGCGAGACCAATTTCGGCAGCATTGTGGGTATTTATGTCACCGTCGCACAATCTTCGCCGGCCAGCTGTAATTTTGTGGTGTTTGTTGTTAAAATGACATATTTCTCATCTTTCATTCCATTTGTGGAGTGCCACGGTGGCCGCCGAGACAAACAGCTATCAGCGGCCGACAGGTTGTTAGGGCCATTATATCTATCACAAAGAAATGACCCCTGCGTTTTAGCCAAGGACTCCGCCGCTCTGCCATCTAATACACTTCCAAACTCTATTGTCCTCTCGCGGACACGCACGGCACGAGAAAGCAGATGTAACTTGGTCTTAGAGCCTCCCGATCCCCCCCCCCCCCCGATCATCGCCTGTCGCTATCACTCCCACAACTACCCGGTGCTTCAACAGTCCATTTTCTCAATGTGCGTCTACAGTAGCCCGAGCAATAAGCACTCACTGGTTTGGGAGATGACTTGGGTTCCGAGGGCCGCATGTGCAAGTGGTTCATCATCGCCTGAAGACGCTCACGTTCTTTAGAAAGCTGTTAAAAGAGAAGAATAAGAGTGGATTAAAGGAGAGAGTAAAAGAGAGACAGGATTTGTGTGGTACAGCGAAAACAATAACACAGGAGACGGAGCGAGGGTTTCGATAGAAACCAGGCCAGAAAGAGACAGTCCTGCTGGTGACGCAAGGGGAACTTGAGAGGCTGAGAGGGGAAGGAAAAGGGGGGGGGGCGAAGGTGCAGACAGGTCAGGCAAAACAAATAGCGTTTCATCTTTTTGTCAATAGCAGAATTTAGGTCAGCGAAGCTCTGACAGTAACGAGCTACTCGGGCCATAAATTAGGTGGTCCTGAGTGTCTGCTCAGAGTCCCGTGGACACCGTTAGGGGGATGGAGCGCAGCCAGCAGCTGCCGGGAGGTGAGGAGGTCCTCCAAACAGGGGGCCGCGCGGCCCCGCCTCCACAGTCCAGTTAGTGGCCCCGGCCTTCGCCTATCATCAATCTAATTCACAGGGAGTGACAGGGACCGGACCGTGCGAAACCCCTCAACCCACGCACACCCTTAATATACACACACACACACACACACACACACACACGGACAAAAACACACAGGGAAACAGACAAGCAAGCGGGCGTACACACACGCACAGAGCTGGGCCTCATTACAAGTGACGGCTCTCGTGGAGGGGTGGAAAAAGAAAAAGAAAAGAAGGGAAAGGGATGGCGGGAGGAAGAAATGTAGAGAGAGAGAGAGAGAGGGAAAAGAAGAAGAAACAGGACAGACAAACACAAGTGCACCACTGTAATTGGTCACACTGTACAGAGCAAGCTGCAGCAGCTTTGTGTTTCAATGAAAAAACAAACCGTGGAAAAACAAGATCAAATTGACTAACTTGCATCCTTCTTACTTTTTGAATATATAAATATATATATATATATTTTTTACCCATGCCATAACAATCCCTCCAACCCCAAACTTCTCCCAGCCCAAGAAACCAGGGCCTAGTTTCCACCAAATACTCCCAGCTGATACGTTGGAGTTTCTCAAACACATATGTCTATTTGTATTTGAAAAAGAAGAGGAGCGGCGGTCGGCGGTGCTGAGTAATAATGAGAGCGCTCAATCAGCGTTCCCATTATCTAGCCAGCGTGACTCCTTAATAAGGTCACGCTCCACCTACTGAAAATAGTTCCCTCCTTTTGAGCTTTCTTCAGGTGCAAAGTGCAGTTAATTAACACAGCAGACCGGGAGAGATGCGCTCGCTATTAATTGGAAAGAAAAAGGGAGGGGGAGGGGTGAAAAGGGAAAAAAGAAGCACAGAAAATAAAGCGCACGCTTAATTCAATTAAAAAAGCCATAATGGCTTTGGTTGTAAGGCCCGAGGATTCCTTTGTTTAGTGGCTTTGTTGAATCTGGCAGGTCCTGCTTGTCTGGAAATACGAAGCGGACCACAATGTGGCCACTCTGTCGCTCACGCAACTTTGGAAAAAATATAGTTTCCACTGGATGACTGGTGACACAATGTGAAATGCGTACGCTCCATGTGACGGTGGTTCAAATTCAATCGAAAGTTCACAATCGGCTTGGGTTCTGTCCAAGCTTCACCCTGAGACCACCTTCTTAAGCTTGAATAAAAAAGGTACCTGTATTTCCAGCTGCTGCACCACTTGCATCTGAACTCTACACTGAGCCGTGCTCCGATCATCCAGGGCGTGTTCGTTGTTTAGATGCCTGGAGGTGGAGGGAGAGAGACACAAAAGAGAGAGAGAGAGGGAGAGAGAGAGAGAGAGAGAGAGAAAGAGATGTTATTTCGCTATCCAATGTCAAGGCTAAAACAAAACAGCAAATTCTTTTTATTTTCACCCTGATCCAAATTGTGGAGGACGATAATTACAGTATCAACTTCAGCGCTGTTTTGTTTTTTTCATGATAATATTTCTATACCCGAGACAATAATCTATAGGATCCTGTTAGGGAGCCATTGTTCCACTGTGAAATGAGGTAATTAGAAGTAACACGACGGTGTGCGGTGCCATGTTTAACATGACAATGGGCCCGTGCCAGTTTAGATGGCTAACTTCTCTGCGCCCCCCCCCCCCCCCCCCCCC
>JAFBJU010000237.1:370675-542906 GCA_016785305.1 Colistium nudipinnis | reverse complement strand
CCTTCTTCCCCCCCCCCCCCCCCCCCGGGCGCCGCTTTCTGCCGGGAATAAAAGATGCTGGCCCTGCAGAACGGCTTTGTCTCCCTTCGTTTACGGAAAACAATACACACAATTTAACACCGGCAACATTTGACACACAAAAGCGGCCCCCTTCCACTGGAGGTGCATTATCCAGCAGCAGACGTAACAAATGTATCGGGTGTGTGTTCGCCTCATTAGAAGAAAAAAAGGCAGCCAGGCAGCCATAACAGTCAATGAGGGGTTTTCTTTTTATTTATTTATTTTTTGTCTTGATTGGATTTCGTCGGTAGGACACAAAACAGCTTCGCCATTAAGGTAGAGCTTTATTCCTGGTAAAGCGCGCACGCACTGAAACGCACGCACGAAAACAGCGTACACAAATACGGGGCGAAAAGGGGGTTTCAAAGGTGTTGTGATGCTGGGTAATGAGCCTCCGTCTGAATGATCATTGGTGACAAACTCACAAAGCGAGCTTTGAGGAGGCATGCTTATGAAATGCCAGCGCTGCCACTTTATCTCCAGTAATTATAGGTTAGCTTGCAGACCCCTTCAATGATCATTTACAACGCTGCCTCCAGTACATTAGAGTACAAAATCTCTCTCTGGCTGCCTTGCACTTTATCTTAGAACACACACACACACACACAGGCTCATATTGTCATGAACTTGCACTTACACAGCACACTTACACAACATACAAACTCCCACTGTGTATTAAAACCCTTCTCCTCCAGACTCCGCTCACCTATTGTTTATCTGCAATGTGCAAAAACACCGCAGCTCACGTCGCCGCGCCTTCTCCTGCCCTGCCAATCAAGAGCTCCGTACCATTCAATTACGCCGCGCCACACTTAAAAACCATTCCATCTCAGCCCCACTCATACTTTTCAAACCATTCCGGGTGTGATGCTCAGAAATGCTTCATTATAAATCAAGAAGGAAGTAGCATTAAAAAAGCTTCATTATAAATCAAGAAGGAAGTAGCATTAAAAAAAAAAGGGATGGGAGGTGGGGGACGGGGGGACGGGTGAGGGATGGCTCCAGTGAGGGGAGGGACGAACGGGGTGGATTTCTCCAGCCCTGTGCCTAATTGCTGTTTCAGAATGCGCATGCAAAAAAAAAGGGGGCATTTCATTAATCATTTAATCACGTCCCTCGCAGGATGAGGGAACTAATGTTGCAAATACCCTTTTCATTTCACTGCCCATAATGCTATCTTATGCACTTGATGTATGGCGTGTGTCATGAATTACAGCTGCTTCAAAAGCACAGAGTGGGCTGCTCGCTGTCCCTGAAGATACCTCATTACAAAAAAACAGGGAGGTGGGGGGGGGGGGGGGCTTGGGGGGGGGGGATCTTTATTAAGTTAGCCTTTCATCGACAAGACCTTGTTTTCCCTCTCTTTTTTTTTTTTTGGTCAATATCTGCGTGTTTGTGCACGAGGTGGCCTCTCCAGAGTCCCGCAGCCGGTTATTTTCCGACACACGCCTTCCACCTCTGGCCAGTTAGCGAGGTGATTACAGCCAGATTACTACATGCATTTATGAAATATTCAAATGGCAGCATGTCCAACTGTGCATTAATAATGCCACACAAAGAGAGAGGGGGGTGGACGCAGACAGGCAGACAGAAGACAATAATGAAAGAACATCTTATTTACTGAGATGCGGGCAAGAAATGGATTCCTCACTTTGCAACAAAAGCCCCTTCCTTATTTATGAAAGCTTCAGGAATGTGTCTTTAGACTGTAATTATGATCTTTGCTGCCCTTTTGTTGTCTCTTATTAGAACGAAACAAAAATCGGTGGTGGAGGATGTATGTTGCACCGTCGGGCCCCGGCTGCTGTTGACTGTTCAAACCTGGTTTAAGGGGCACATTGATTTCTATTTCTGCCCTGACCGGGGGAATTAACCGCGTGATGAAGGGAATGTGAGAACGGGGAAGAAAGACAAGAGATGGAGATTGAGAGACGTGGCAGAGGAAGGGAAGTCGAAGCAAATAACGGCAAATAAAGAGACAAAGAGACTGATAAATTAAGGCTGGAGGGGGGAAGAGGTGAGGCACGGGCGAAATTTTTAAACATTTATGTCTCACCAAACAAACAGCAAGCATTCCTATTCACTGGATGTTGCAGTTTTTCTCTCCTCCTATTTCTCCCTCCCAATCTACTTGAAATATACATTTCTTGGTTCCCAGCTGGAATGCATATGAATATGTAAAGACCATCAACGTCCACCACGGGGCCCAATAATGAATCTACTGAATCCAGCGTATGTGGATGATGCATTTCTGCTAATTGTCTGTGTGTGCTACGGAGGCCCAGAGGACAGCGAGTCAGGAACCCCCCCCCCGCCCGCCCGCCCCTCGACTCTCTCTGCGTGACACACAAAAAACACACACCGACACCACTCAGGTCAGATATGAAAGAGACGCGGCCATATGTTGCGACACACGTTCGGTACCTACTGGTGTGCACAAACGAGAACATATATACAAATGCTGGCACGCAGACATACAGGCGATCTCCCCATGGTGGTGGCGCATAAGTAATGCCCTCCGTTTAAAGGTCTTGTCAAAGAGCAGAAGAAATGCGGAGGGGTAGAGGGAAAAGGCAGCTATCCAGGGGGCCTGCCGGACTCTGTGTGTCTGCCTGTGTGTGTGTGTGTGTGTGTGTGTGTGTGCACATTATATACAGTGGAGGACACTTGGCGGCTGCCTTGTGGGTTTAATTAGCAGTGGGTTACAGACTCCGACGTTCAGGTTAGCGGCTGAGCTTGCCATTTTAACATGGAGCCCGCCTTTCTGCCAGTAATAAGGGAAGTGGAGTGGTGAAGAGTGTGTGTGTGTGTAGGGGGGGGGGTATCTTATTGAGGGATGGGGGACAATCATTTAAAAGAGGTTATATGAGGTTAAGAAGTGTGGGGGTAGATGCAAGTGTAGAAATATTATACGGGATATTGTAATCATTAAAAATGTTTAATATTTGAGCTGGGGAAAGGATGAAACTAGGAATGAATTCAATGAAAAAACAACAACAAAAAAAATGCATTAAATAAGAAAATAAGGCGTCCTAAAGATATGCAAGTGAAACATATGGAGAAGTTATCTGTAAAGCTTTCATTGCATTATGTTTTTTCATGTTTTCTGTAAAGGTTCCCCACCAAAAAATGGACAATCATTTAAAAGAGGTTATATGAGGTTAAGAAGTGTGGGGGTAGATGCAAGTGTAGAAATATTATACGGGATATTGTAATCATTAAAAATGTTTAATATTTGAGCTGGGGAAAGCATGAAACTAGGAATGATTTAAATGAAAAAACAAATCTACAAAAAAAAAAAACTGCATTAAATAAGAAAATAAGGCGTCCTAAAGATATGCAAGTGAAACATGTGGAGAAGTTATCTGTAAAGCTTTCATTGCATTATATGTTTTTTCATGTTTTCTGTAAAGGTTCCCCACCAAAAAATTGCTCTGGCGCCTGCGTTAGTTAGCGTCGACGCTTCTCCCTCTCATCTCCCGTAAGTGACACAAACACTCACGCACACAACCTCGTACGACACCCAGCGCACCCCGAAAACGCACCCCAGTCACGCTATTTCCTTTTGAACATCAGAGAGCGAATTCTGGGTGCCAGCCACCTCGCGGCTGCCTTTTCCAGGTGAGAACACATAAAAGAACCCACTCAGGAGCTATTAAACGCTGAGCCCGGAAATATTCTCCGTGCAACAAAACAAAAAGGCGACAAAACGTGCCACCGCCGCTGAGCCAAGCTCCTGCAGAGAGCAGCCCCCCCCCCCCCCCCCCCCCCCCCCCCCCCCCCCCCCCCCCAAGCTCCTGCAGAGAGCAGCCCCCCCCCCCCCCACGCCCCCCTCGCACATGTAACCCACACCCAACTACCAAACATCTAAACTGTCATCTAAATCTGACACCCAGCCGCTTTATGTAACCCCGTTTAAACTGTGCCTCTCTGTGTGTGTGTGTGTGTGTGGGTATGTGTGTGTGCCCGCGAGTTTGTGTGTGTGCAGTCAACTGCCATCTCCGGAAAAAAAACAAAACATAAAAGGACTGCCTCTGACACCGACAATCACCGCTCCGAGGCACGCCACGGAGCAGCCATCTTTGTTCTGATGACGAGCCTGCCTTCTTCGAGCCTGTCTGTTTTTTTTTTTTTTATGTGTCGGCTGGGTTACAGTACGGGAGCCAGCCTCTGACTCGCAGGGATGTGTGCGGGCGGGCGCGCGCGTGTGTCGAGTGTGCGCGTTGTTTTGGGATGAAACCGAGTAACTGCTCTGTTTTGTAGCAGCCGGTGTTCCGACAAAAGCGTCTGCCAACCGGCGCCTTGGCTTTCAAGTTGGAGCTCGAGCTGTTATTTTTTATTTTTTGGTCTCTCCGTCTGTCTTTCTCTCGGTTTATCTCTGCAACCGTGCAACCGTTTGCGTCGGTTTACCAGCTTAGCGGATTCCCGGCTTTACACGGCCCACCTCTGCGCCCCCCCCTGGGCCCCCCCCCCCCCGGATAACCAACTGGACACGGCATCCTGAGAGCACACAGACCTGCGTGAACTGATCGCACGGTGCGCCGGGATAGTGCGACGTCTCCTTTGAGTAAGTGCATCGAGGTGACGGGACAAGATAACGGGAAGAAAAAAAAACAAAAAAAAACAGCTAATCCGATTCAGACTTGCCGTCTCACACGCGCTCATCTGCTCCCGAGCTGCGGGACAAACTCTTCCACCTGAGCCGCGAGCTCGGGTGTAGTCCGGGATGGCACAACGGACGGTACGCAAGTCGGCTTTTCTTAAGACCCGGGTCCTGAAACAACACGAGTTGACGCCTGTGGATGCGCGGCGCTCCGACTCGAGAAGAATTGATGTTGACATTAACATTTAGGTGGCACATTTTTTCCAGGGGGGGGATGAGCAAACACACTCGTCGGGCTCGGGTGGTAATAGACGTTCACCTCGGATTCATTTGAATCCATCGCTGTCAGTTACGATTCGTGCATTGTGTGCCCTGACGGAGTGCGAAAAGTGCCGCCTGTCTGCGTGTGCCTTCGAACAGACGGGTAAACATTATTATTTATTAGTGTCATCTCATTTTCCCACACACACCTTTTAGCTTTAATTCACAAGCGGCTGCGGAATTGGCACATGCCTGACCTACATCCTACAGCGGATCCCCATGGGTGGACTACTTTTTTTTGTATCAGTAATTTCCTTCCCCCCCTCCCCCCCCCCAGCTTTCTGCAACTTATTACAGTCGCTGCTGTGGAAAAATGCATAATTTGGAAAAATGTGCCACAACAGTGTCCTGATTTCGAGAGTTTATGCGAATTCACACGGACGTTTTACGGGCCACGAAAGACACTCTCCAGATCGTTATTTCACAGTTAATTACAAATCTAATTAGAATATTCAAATGAAAGCTTTCCCTTTTCTTTTCTTCTCCGTGTGGGAGCAGGGAGAGAGAGGGAGAGAGAAATAGAAGGACAGAGCGAGGGGGAACTCGTAGTGAGTGGCAATGTGATAACCTGTAATCGGCGGCACCGCAAACACCTACTTCTTTTGATGTCCCCCCACTAACATCCTGGCAACAAAGCCGGCCAATTACAAATGAGCTAATTAAGTAAATTGTTGATGGAGCATGAAGAGTTCATTCGCTCCGGCGCCCGCACCATGACAACGGTGAAAGGGGGCCTTTGTTGCGGAGGTGAGTGTGCGGCCGTGCGACTTGCCATTAGCTCTCTCAACAAACCTATCGGGCCGCTCCAGGAAGGAGATTGGCTACGGATCCGAGTCGGTTTGAATCCCGTGCAGCCGAGAGCTGAACCCTGTCAACTGGCCGTCTGTGGAAGGTCAGAGTGTGCTCTTTGAAAGGCAGGGATGTTTTCTGCATTAGGCCCACCCTCTACCCACACAAAGGGGAGGCACTGTGGAGCAGGGGGTAACCTGTGTGTATTCTCCGGTCAAATAGGTTGTTTTTTTTCTCGTACCAACACACACGCACGCACACAATCCAAGGCCTAAATCCTGAAAATAGACTATACTTGTCATTAGTCGGAGTCCAGTATTGGTTTTGTTTGTCAGTGTGCGGTGGACTTAGATCCCTTTAAGTAAATCTCGCGTTTTACTGAACCACTGTGAAACCGGGGGAACAAATTGTTGAATACATGTTTGCGGTCGAATTTGTCGAAGCGATGCCTCCAAAACCTCACGCGGCATGAGCGCGGGGACAAGTGAGTGGTCTCGTGCGCAGCGCGACATCTGGATCACAGTGTGTGTTCTTACTTCAAAAACTGCCCAAAGTCCTCGCAGATGTTCTCGCAGCCGGGCCACTTGCACACACCGTGACCGTACAGGGGGTGGGTCCCTCCGCTTTCTTCGTGTAGTGTGCTGTGGACAGGGTGACGAAAAAAAAAAGAGAGGAGAAAGAGGGGGATTACCAAAACAAGACGGCAAAGAGAGGGGAGGAAGATGGGAGGCATCAGGTTCATAACATCATCTGGAGAGGCTGTGCGAGGTCAAAAGGGTTCATGTGAACTTTTCAATCGGGGAGAGAAAACTGTCTACGTCTAAAAAACTTCTGGAAGAGCCATAACTGTGCGTGCCACCATATGTAACTATTCATGTCCAGTCAAATAAAATAAAAAAAATATGCACACAATATGCAACGTCATTAAGACACACACTAGCTGAATGTCACCCCCCCCCCTTGACGGAAATCTACAGTAAATTGAACTGCAGCCGCGCCTCCACCACAGACAGCCACCATCCCCAGCTTGTAAAGCCATTACGGGGAGGAGGGGGCGGAGGCTTTCAAGTAAACATTAAAAATCCAGACAGCCATATAATTTTCATCAGGAGATTAATACTGTGTGTAACTTATGTTCTTTGAGGACGGGGGGTGGGGGGGCCGTGCTGGGGGTGCTCTGGCGTTTCTCAAATGGCACCCCAATAAGTTACGACCCCTGCCTAGACAGCACGTCCAATTAAAGATGACAGTTTAACCTTTAGTCCCGGCACCGCCGCCGTGTCCGTGTGTGCGCGTCTGTGCGTGAGGTGGAGTGTGTCGCATTGCGCGAGTGCACGTCTTTTTTCGTGCACGTGCAGGTTGCGCACTGTGCATGTCGGCGTGTGGTCGATGACCGTGCGCGCGTGGCCCATAAATATGTGCGTGTGTGCGCGTGTGTGTGTGTGTGTGTGAGCAGTGGGACAGCTCAGGCTGCCTTTTACAGAGGGATTTCCCCCGCATTGATCGGTGGCATGTTGGTAAGCAGTGCTCCTGACAATACTCCTTGTTCGATCATTACGAGACACCACACACACCCCTCGGGACACGGGCAGATAAAGTATTTTTTTTATTTTTTCCCACCCCCTCCTATTGCTTCCTTCTCCTCCCGTTCCTTGACCCCCTATTTCTCGCTTTATTTCGAAAGACATCTCTCTCAAGCCTCCTTTTAGCGGCGCCGGAGAGATAGCGTCTACTTTAAACCAATTACACCTCCACTGCGAGTCTCCGGCAAGCATCCAGACACATACTAACACGGCGCTACCCCTAAGTCCCTATTATAATATCGCCCAAGAAAAAAAGCCTGGTGAATAATGCATGGGGCCACAGAGGCGGATATGCGAACGCTCCGTGTTTTTGGTGTTGGGGCGCGTTTATATATTTAAAAAACAAAAAAGACGCCATCGCGAGGATAAACATCCTGGAAATGCCACTCAAGGCATCAAGTATTCTGTTTACAAGACAAGTAAACAAGGAAGGTAATTTTCAAAAGGGAGAGGGGGGGGGGGCAAAGAAAGAAAGAAAGCACTAAATACTTAATGTACAAGCAGGTTAGCTTGTCTCGCCTGCCAGAGAGACTTGTTGTGAGCGCGCCACCCGCCTGCGTGGCTTTTCTTTTTGCCCGCTTTTGATATCCGCGTGGAAGCTTAGCGTGTTCAATGGCACACGCGGTCCCTCGGGAGAAGAAGGCAATTTTTTGATTCATTTTTTTTATAATGTTGCTTAGACACTAATAAACTATTGAACAAACAAACAAAACACGATGTTTTCCCCGTAGGAGCCACGCTGTTATTTTAAACGAGGACAAATACTCCGGGACGGGAGCGCGGCGCTCTGGTGTGTTCCGGGAAAGAAAACAAAACAAAACAACAAGCTTGTATGACGGGTAACAACAAGCCTGTGTAAACTATTCATCTTCTCTGCCTTTTTTCCCCTGGTGTTGTCTTTATTTTATTTATTTATTGTTTTTAAGTGAGTGGATGACATCTCAATTACTGTACCTCTCTCGCTCCCTCTCCCGTTCCCTCTCCCTCTCTCTTCTGTGGTTGAGGGCGGGGGACTGTCCGTTGGCGACGGAGTGGTGCGAGAGGGGAGGCGACGCTTTGGCCGGATTGGAGGAGGAGGTAGTTGAGGAAGAGTTGTTGGTGGAGAGGTCTAGACCGCCGCCTCCGCCCCCGCCGCCGCCGCTACCTGGGCCACTGCCGCTGTGCTTGATGCCGTTGTCCTCGTGGCTGTGGCCGCCGCCGCCGCCGCCGCCGCCGCCTCCTCCTCCGGTCACGTCCTTCCACAGCTGCTGCAGCTCTGCGGGGCTCAGGCCGGCTACACAGGTCGCGAGGGATGGAAAGAGGTTGAGTGGGACTATTTAAAGGTCATTATTCATGTGTGACATGACAGACTGAAGCTGCTTTCAGACTTCCACGGAAGCCTGGTCCTCTTCCTGAACTTTTGCCAAAGGGTGATAAAGGCGAGAGCGCAAATATCCCCAAAAGTTGTTCCACATATCTTCCCCAACTTTTTTCTGCACCCCACTGAGAGCTCATAGCAGGGCCCCTGAGTTTGTGTCCACTTTCCTCTCTTTTCTCACCGGCAAGAATTATGGAACATTGATTCCAGCGAATTTGTGCACGTTGCATCCGAGACAAACAAGTTTTGTCCACTGCTGGTTTTCAACCCGGCGACTAATTAGGCAATACTCACTGCTTTGATTTCTCTCTCTTAACATCTACCTGGCTGTTGTTTTTCTCTCTCCGCCATTTTGGTGGTAAACAACAAACATAGGTGTTTATTTGGCACGGGAGGAGAAAATGGAGCCAGCTTTAACCCCCCCCCCCCTCCTTTTCTATATCTGTCCTTTTTTATTATTCTCTCTTTTCCCCTTCCCCGGCTCTCTGTGAAGGCAGTAAACAGCGGCAGCAACAACAACAACAACAACAACAACAACAACAACAACAACAACAACAACAACAACAACAACAACAACAACAACAACAACAACAACAACAACAACAACAACAACAATCCTGGGAAAGGGAGGAAGGAAGGGGGTCGGGGGGCGGGGGGAATAGTAGCAGAGATGGAAAAAAAACAACAAACAAGCAGAGCAAGGCTGAGAGAGAAACAAGAGCTAGACAAAGAAAGCCATAATCAGACAAGAAAAGAGAATGAGAGAGAGTGAGAGAGAGAGTAAACGAAATGATAATGTGGAGAGTTGGAAGAAAAAGTGGATGGCAGAAGAGCATACCAATGAGGGGGGAGGCAGACAGAGAACCGTACTTAGAGATAACCGTACTTAGAGGGGACACGGGTGCATACCGATGAGAACAACAAATCCAGACAGACAACGGAGGAGTGGGACACGCGGGTGCGGAGACGCGCTGGCCAAAGGACGCAAGCGCCAGGAAGCATGTGACCACTAGCGCCGCGAGCCACACGCTCGGGGTCGACGGCACGCAGCCCTCCCTTCGGTCTTACCTTGCGGGGGCAGGGTCTGGCCGGGCAGGGCGGCCTGACCGGGGGCGGGCCCCGGCAGCGTGAGCAGGCCCTGCCGCTGCATGTTGAGCAGGTGCTGCTGCTGCTGGAGCTGCTGCATCTGCAGGAGCTGCTGCTGGAAGACGAGCTGCTGGGCGGCCAGCTGCTGCTGCTGCTGCTGTTGCTATAGAGAGGAGGAGGAGGAGGAGGAGGAGGAGGAGGAGGAGGAGGAGGAGGAGGAGGAGGAGGAAGGAGGAGGAGGAGGAGGAGGAGGAGGAGGAGGGGGGGGGGGGGGAGGAGGAGGAGGAGGAGGAGGAGGAGGAGAGGAGGGAGGGAAAATTACAGACGAATTAACAACTGAGAGAGGAGCGAGGAAATGGAAGCGGTGTTTGTGCTGCCTGTGCGTGCTTTTGTGTCTGCACTCACTCGCCTCTGCCGTGACCTCAGCTATACCCCTTCTGCCACCTCCTCTGTCTCTCTGCATGCTCATCCCTTCTCCGCCTGTGCTTGCTGACTTTTCCTTCCTGTTTTTTTTTTTTTTTTCGGGGGGGCTGTACCACAGCACTGTTGCCTTTTCATCTCTGTTTGTGTGAGAACACACAAAGCATCCCTGATAGACCGACTCTCGAGCCTGTCAGTGTATGTGGCTTGTGATTGTGTATGATACTAAGCCTCGGGTATAATCCCCCCCCCCCCCCCCCCCCCCCCCCCCCCCCCCCATACCCCGCCTCTCCGACGCTGATAGTTAATTGTCTCGCCTTCACTGATGGTCTGTTACAGCTTATGTGGCCAGAGGGAGCCCGGCAGAATGAGAGATCTACAGCATCACGTGCGTATGACATGCGCGCGCACACACACACACACACACACACACGCACACACACACACACACGCACACGCACGCGCACACACACGCAGACACACGCACACACACACCCTCACTCGGCTTCTTCTCTCCTCGCCTGTCTCGCAGAGTTGTTCATTGCCGGGCCAGACAGGCGAATTGCATAAGCCTGGTGCAAAACAACAACAAAAACAACAACAAAACGAAGAGCGCCGAGCTCAGTCACTGCAGCAAAGAAAATAATAAAAAAAAAAAATGCAAGAGACAGAAAAACAAAGGCTTTGGCCCTAAGCCGCTGTGAAAAACACACAGAAAACTCAGGTACTCTGGTAACAAATGAATTTATGATGGAGGTATATGGGTAATGTTTTATCTCTAATGTTTACGGTTTTCATTGTTCCTCCCACTCTCCGTAAACACGTGTACCGTATGTTCACACGGTCTGTAAGTGCTCATGTGTTTCTGTATGTTTATAATATGGTGGACATGGGGGAGGAGGCGAAGGAGGGGGGGGCGGGGGGTAAAACTTGTGATGCACTCACTGGAAAACAGGCTGCATAATGGAGTGATGGAAAGGAGGCGCTTTGCCCTCCCTACGCCTCCGTCCTGCCTCAAGAGAAATAAAGGGAGCAATTTCTATTCCATATTTGACGGCGGGCGGGGGGTTCCTATCCACAAATCCAAACAGAAACAAAGCCGCCGGGAGGTCAGTGGCGGCTTCCTGTAGGGCCGGCATAATGGGCTGCTCGAGGAGGAGACGCAACACATACATAGAGAAAAGACCAAAAAGGCGGACTGCGCGTCTTTTGTCAATTTAACAACTTCCACACGTACGGCGGCGTCTGGATGCGTCTGTCGACCGGCTCTCAGGGTTCGGCGCCAACGCGGTTTACGCAAATGTGGCCGAGGTCGAGGCGCCTGGGTCTCCTCTCCTCCGATAGCCAGGGAGAAACGGGACGGTGGCATGTCTGTCCACCGTCTCTGCCTGTCACCGTGATTTATTGGGGGGGGGGGGGGAGGGGGGGTCGTGCGCTGTTACTTAAGCAGCGGTGCGTGTGTTTGCGTGTGTTTTGGCGGGGGTCCCCAGGAAGAGTTCATTAGCGTGTTGGGCCAAGGAACCTATCTGCCTGAGTATGCGCATATGCACGGTGTTTGTCACTTGGAACTGCTTATTAAGGGAGTTATTTCCCCGGGACTCAAGAGTACAGAAGGCTTTATGTTTCAATGGTTATTTATCCCCCGCTTCAATATAAAACGAGTCAAAAATAACCACTTTCACTGGTTTCATTTACTTTGAAGGTAAAGATGGTTATGAGTCCATGCT
Source organism: Colistium nudipinnis (assembly GCA_016785305.1). NCBI lineage: Eukaryota > Metazoa > Chordata > Actinopteri > Pleuronectiformes > Rhombosoleidae > Colistium > Colistium nudipinnis. Next base: position 530,960 of record JAFBJU010000237.1, on the reverse strand, counting down.
CTTGGATGACAAAGCAAGAAAATATTCAAATCCACATTGTCTCCTTTGAGTGGCTTGCGTCGCCGATTGTGTAGAAGTTGTGCACGTACCTCTTTAGCCTGTTTGCCAGGGTGCTGCTGCTGGAGAAGCTGCAGGTGAAGCTGCTCCTGTTGTTTCTTATAAAACTCCTGCAGGTGTTGCTGCGTGCACACACGTTCGCACAGACACACACACACACACACACGCACACACACAGGGAGAGAGAGGTAGAAACTAAGTCTCTCAGATCATAAAAAAGCACAGCTTAATATAACCATAACCGCCTGACCTTGTGTCATCATGTAAACGTATAACTGTAACCGATCGATTCACATGCAAAACTCCTCAAAGCAGATCCATTACAACTAGCCAGACCCTTTCTCCCTCGCCCTTGTTAAGGGGAGCGCCAGCTGTGCTTCATATGTTGGTTACGCAGCAACTGTTGCACATTATGAATGCGATTTTTCTCCTACTTTGGGTCCAGTGCTGTCTTTTCCATATGGACTTTTTAATAGTCCTGCAGTTCTGTAGGGGGCAACGATTCATCATATTAACAACGCATTTGGCTGCCAGAGTGCTCTGACTTACTTTGGAGTGGCTGAGGCAAACGGAGCAAAACCCCTCTGAGGGACGTGCACATTGAACTCATTCCTTTAAAACACTGGCTGCAGCAGTTCATAAAAAAAGGGGGGATATAGAAGCAGTCAATTGCAATTCCACGTTGTAAAAATGATGCTACAGATAGATCCATAGAAATATCCTCAAGATTGAACAGATACTGATATTAAAAAGGAATAAGAGCCCTTTTGCCATGATTCATTAACATCCACCAATGGCAAAACGGAGGGAAGGCTTTGATTGTGTCATTTCCTGTTGATTTGTTTAACTAAGGCTGACCGAGTGTTAAATTGAAAGTGCCTCGGATTGTCTCCGGCGAGAGCAAAAGCGGACAATTGTACAGCCTGAGCACTCCTTAATGAAGAGGAACAATCAGGATGACTGACACTCTTAATTAAACCATTCTCTGTCCCTTAATCAAATCCATGAATGAGGAATGTCTTTCAACTCTGACACGAGTCTGTGCCAAGTGTGTGGTTTCCTCAAAGCGGAATCCAAATATTACATCATCCGTCACCTATCATTCAGCTCGCAGCGTTGCCACCCGACTGTGCCCCACTCTCTCGGTCCCTGATGGACGCCTGTCGGGGAATTGAACCAGCGTCACGCGAGAGACGGTTAATCAGAGGTGACACGAACAAGTTCGCCATTTTTTTCCGTTTCCTCTTGGTAAGCCTGTCAAGGACACCGGGCGGCGGCGAGCTGGCACGAGCAACCGGTGGCTGTGATGGACGAGCACGGCGGTGACTCAGAGAAGCGTGTGCAGCTGCGGTTTTGATTCCCCGTTTGCACATCTACATCTCAGCGCCTTACTAGTTATGGGTTGCATTACGTGCGCGCGCGCGCGTGCGGGCCCGTACCTGCTGTAGCATGACGGCCTGCTGCTGCTGGAGCAGGGCCTGGAGCTGCTGGGGGGAGAGCACCTGCTGCTGGAGGATCTGCTGCATCTGTTGCGGCGTGATCACCTGGGGACTCATCATGGCCACTGACACTGGAACCTGGACAGAGAGGGAGAGGATGGAGTGAGCCGCGAAAAAAAGCGAAAAAGGTTCAACCCAAAATAAAAAAGAAGTAACATTCGAGAAGGAAGAGGCGGGGGGGATCGGGTACGAACGGAAAAGGCCGAAGACATTTTCAAAAAGGGAGGAGTAAACATCAGGTGCGCGGGAGCGAAATGGATCGAGAGAGGAGTAAAGACGTAACAAAGCGGAGAGAAAAATAGAGCGTCAGAGAGCTGCGTCAGGCCTGGTGGCGTGGATCTACTGGGAGCGTGGTAATTGGCGAGCGAGAAGTAGGGGGAGCGGGCCTCCCATGGCCGTGACGCTCGGCAGCCTAGAGGAGACGCTGAAGGACAGATGGGTGCTGTGCCTTTGTGGTGCTCATCTTATTTTGCTGCCATCCGCTCCCGGCGGGGGAAAAAAAAAAAAAAAAAAAAAGAGTCAGGGATTGAAATAGACGTAGACCTTAATTCGCATGTGTAAAGTTGATTTAAACCGCACCCATGAAGCGGACCCACGGTCGGCACAATCAGGGTCGTTGCCCGGAGGTCGCATCCTCGAGCAGTAGCAATATTTATTTGTTGGGAAAGATGGGAAACAAAATTAAAGATACTTCTGCTAGGGTAAGAGTCTTTTTTTTTTTATGTCCACCGTAGCGAATAAGTTTGTCAAGTTTTACAATCTTTACAATCTAGTTGCTTCTCGCTCTCTGCTGAAACATTTATGTCATTTCTTCCTGTGATGGTCATTAAAAATGACCGGCTGTCAAACCGGAGTAGAGCCAACCGCACCAAAACAAAACAGAAGACACAAATCCTATGTTTTCGGCACAATCGTTCTGAGGCATCAGATCATCGAGCGCAGGATACGCTTCTCCTCGGGCTTTGATTGCGAGCGCGAATTTGTGACAGAGGAGCGCAGTTCCAGCTGCTTCAAACTTTTACGACATAATGGTGTTCACTTTTGGACGAGAAAAAAAAAAACAACCCCCGCAATAGATGTTTTGATGATCCTCCTGCCACTCACGCACACGCAATTCTACCGGGCTCGCAGGAGTGACGCCTCACTGTCTGGACGACCTTTGAGGCGGCTTGGACGCGGAAATCCCCAGGCGTCGGAATCCGCGCGACACAACAACAAGAAGGCGCGCAATGTAACCACCGTCTTCAGGGCCGGGATTCTTCAATCTCGTCAACAAATATTCTTGACGGACAAGCTCGTGCGCCGCGGTAACACAATTAAAACGTCAACATGCAGTAACGCCCTTCGCTGACACTAATTGCTACAGTGTTTGGCGTGGAGCTGCCATGACAGTAACTAGCCTATATGGCGTGTCAAGGGGCCAATAAGACATCCCTGTCCTCATCGCCAGCTAATCAAGCTGCCTTGATTACTTTCCATGCATGTCTCTTCTCCCTTCCTCCCTCTCTCTCTCCCTCTCTGTCAGGCCTTGACACGTCCTTGTTTAGCTCTCCTGAACGCACCTCCACCACCCCCCCCCCCCCCCCCCCCCCCCCCCCGGCCCCCCCCCCCCCCCCTCTTTGATTAGCCGAGACATTTGCATGGTCACTACACATTTTTCATTTTAGAAGTCATTATGCATTAGTGGCTCCTGATCGCCCGCCTTGACTAATCCTGATGAACCGAAAATCACAGCTGAAGGTCAACTTCCAGCCGGCCCCGCTGCACATTCATATTCATATTCAAACAAATCCAGCCTCCATTGTTCATTAGGGGTCTTAGAAAGGGAAGGGACCCCATCTAAGGTGGAGGAGGAGGCGGAGGAGGAGGATGTTGTGGTACATCTCTTTTCTTCTCTGGACTCCTCATTGAGAGAGAGAGAGAGAGAGAGAAAGAATGAGGAAAAACGCATTCACCACAACAAGCGAGGTGCGGAACAAAAGCCGTCAAAAGTTGCAAATTAAACAGTCTGTGTGTAATTATGCAAATGCCGTGCTTACACCTTCAATGTTATTAACCCCTTGAAGCTACCTTTGATAGGTAAGTAATTACCCCCGCAGTCACTCCTGGTTTTGTGTTGGATGCCATGACAATGGGACGAATGTGGCTGGGAAACAACATGAGAGATGCACTCATTAAGACTATTAATTGGATGCGGGCTCAAAAATGTTTTGGTTCACAAAAGGAATCCAGGCTTTCACGTGCAGGATTTAACACAGACGAATGTGCATTAATGCATAAATTAGGGTTAAATACACATGCTCCAGCAAACGTCTTCGCATTTTGCCCGATGGAGTAAGAGCAATTCATCGCCAGATACCTGGAAATGAATAATGCAGGGTTTTGGCCACAACGACTCAAACCAAAACAAGACTTCCATAACTAACAGCATAAAAAAAATTAAAATGAACAGCAACCCGGTTATGAATTTGGGAAGTTTCTATTACTTGGCTTGATTGGCTTTTTAGAGACGTAACGGTAACATGACTGCTCCAAACAAAAAGCAGGGAGGGGGGGAAAAAAAAAAGGCAGGAGCAAGAAAGAGAGGGGAGATAAGCCAGTGGCCCACGTCCATTGTGAAGTGCAGCATAATGCTAATTCCAGCATTTAACTGCATGCTTTTCTGCTCGACGTATCAGAGGCTTCGAGATGAAAGCAGATAAGTAATTGCTCTCCTGGTTCCTTATTCTTCCCTGACAACCCATAAATTTAATTTTACACACACGTTCATTTACATTTTCGAGTATATGACATGATAATTGCGGGAATATAGCACCTCCATTCTGCGAGGAAACGGCACGGGGGCTTGATTGACGGGAGCGGCGAATTGAAAGGAACAGGAGGCTGAATTGCCTCTCCCAGAAATGATTTTGCCACGACGGGATGAAATTAATGAGCATTTACTCCATGATGGCGGCGGCACAAACATCCACACACACACACACACACACACACACACCGTGTGAATAGACTCACTCTTTCACAGGAGAGGAGGCATGATATCCAACTGGGCTATTCCTGTGTTTCTCTGTTATCCAAAAAATAACGAAGAAAGAAAAAAAGGAGAAATACCCATTAATGGGATTTATGAAATAGTTTTAAAAGAATTGCAGCTGAGGTGATCACTGGGGACTGAAATCACAAGACTGAATTGTGTATAGAAAAAGAGCTACCCCCAAAATGAGTTTGGAATGACCCTCTTTACTCGTGTGCACGAACTACACTTGTTTGGAACCGCACTCACCATTTGAACCCTATTTGTTTATGTCCCCTGTCTCGGAGTGAACGATGAGCGGCGTTGATGTGAACTTTGAAGCCATGTGGTTTGCCCTCAGAGTTGGAAAGCAAAACAAAGGGCCTTTTAAATTGGCTCCTGATGTGAAAACACTGGTGGGGCCCCCGCACCACAACAAGATCATTACCACACCACTCGTGTCACACCCGCAGCCTGTAACCAGCCTCTCCAAAGGTCACGCTCTTCTGCAGAGAACCGCTGTCTCCCGTTATGTTGGGCATTATGGCATTAAATGCGAAAAAAAAAAAAGAAGAAAAACACATTTCTATTTCATGGCGCTCAATGGCCGGCTACCACAAGCTATTACGACCGATGATCAATTGCATGTGCCGCATTTACACACACTCCATCGCGCAGGGCCTTATCTTCCACAGCACGGAGTTTTAATGAGTAAACCGAGATTATCGAAAGCAGGAGACGAGCGGCGCGTCGGAGTTCAAACTAAAACAATTAAAGTTGAGCAGAGGGGAGATCCCCTTCCACGCAATTCACTCGGCGCTAATAAGCGGGGGAGGGGGGGGGAGGGGAGGGGGGGGGGGGGGACACGGTGATTGCGTGTCGGCCATTAACACCGTGGGGGCAGTTATCGGGCGTCACCGAGGTTGTTCCACTGTGGCACTGGAAAGCGGCAGACAATGCTGAGATAAATGCGGTGAAAAAAATGGGAGGCTCCCGGTCGGCAATTACTGTGGCTCCTCGGCGAGGAGAGCCACCACTAATTAAGAGTCGCCACTCGCTTTGTTTTACACATGGAGAGGTCATGGAAAAAAAAGAGAAACACTTCTCCACTGCCACCCTCCTAGTCCTAATTTAATCCCAATCTCCTGAACATCACACGGGGTGCTGGGCCCCAACTCAGACCCGGCCCCATCTCATAGACTTTTGACCTCTCAGCTCTCTTTACGCTGACACTGCTCATTTACTAACCAATTACAGACAAATGTGGCCACACAGTTATAGCCTAGCAGGGGGGGGTCTCCATTCGAGGACCACCAAGGCTACAGGCCGCCTGTCCCGTGAAGCTCAACCGTGTGGCACACAGGCAGAACACGTGTTTACCATGTTGCAAAACTACACACACGCATAAATGTGAGCCACGCTCGCTCAAATGCACGTCGTGTTTTTTCGGCTCAGGCAGATCAATACCCGTCATTGTCAGGACTGAAGCTAAGTAGATTACTTAAATGCTTTCCTGAATCAATTTCCATAGCACCGTGGAAGCAGTGCACGGGGAAGTGCAATTTTTCATAAGATGAGGAGCCATCATGTAAAAGCCTCAAATAAAAAAAGCCTGAGGAGATCGAGAGGGGCTTAGCGCAATTTTCCTTATCGATTTCTCTCTACATGCAGATAGTCATTGATTAAGCCCCCCCTCCAACACAGTGGACGACAGCGTAGCTGTGTACACATTGTTTGTGTCATTATCGGTTCAAATTTTCACCCATCGTTATCATTAAAGGGACACAATTCGCTGCCGACTGTTGCCTCCCTGCAGGTGTTGCTTTTTAAATCTCGAGAGGGAACGGGTGCAATGGTTAGAGAGGGAGAGTGAGAGAATGAAAAAAAAAAGAAAAAGAAAGTCCAGAGATAGTGCTGAAATAGAAAGAAAGTGAGAGAGGGGGGGGGGGGGGGGGGGGGGGGGGGGGGGGGGGGGGGGGGGGGGGGGGGGGGGGGGGGGGGGCATTTCCCTCTGATGTTGCAGGTAATATGGCCTCCACTGGATCAGCCTCTTCATCAGTGACACACAGTAAATTACAAGTGCTTCAAGCAGCTCAGTGAATTACAGTTCATCACTTGGAACCCCCCCCCCCCCCCCCCCCCCCCCCCCCCCCCCCCCCCCCCCCCCCCCCCCCCCCCCCCCCCCCCCCACACACACACACCACCACCGGGGCCCGGGCGTATCAGATCTGCCAGTTAGGATCCAATTAACACCCTGGCCAGAATCATCAGATTGCATGTGTAAGGGCTGGTATAACTCGTTTATTGCACCCATGTATCTTCTGTCACAAGGTAAATTTGTTGCTGCTACATCAAAGGTCTGAGCTACTTCCCTTTTTTTTCTTCTCATCCCTCCCTCCCTCGCACTTTCGCTTGATCCCCCCCCCCCCAAACTCAGCCACCTCGCCTCGGGGTTGCATTTCAACTTCTTTTGCATCACAATGATGAGCCTGCTCTGTCCTCGCAATTTAGCAATCTTGTCCTGTAGGTGTGTTGTAAATGCGGGAGAAAAAAAAAAAAAAAAAAAAGGAGAAGAGAAGTGAGGAGGGAGAAGGGGATTGAAAAAAAAATAAAAAATCTTGTTTTCTGGTTACAAAAGCAGTAACCAAGGGTGTTTGACTTAAAATGTGCTGACGTTTTTTATTCCTTTCTTTTTCGCTCTCTCAGAGTCAACAGAAGTTTTCCTCATGAATAACATAATATTTTGCCCCCCTATCTCCCCCCCCCCCCCCCCCCCCCCCTTCGCTGTGATAATTTTTCTCTATTTTCAGATCCAACCAGAGGGGATGCGGCGCCAAGATATATTCATAAATGTAAATGTGAACTACCATCCTTTAGCCACGCATGCCAGATTCAGCTGAGCTACACTCCAGCCTGGCATCGCAGCCCTTTTCCCGGCGTCCGTGTTCCGGATGAGAGCCAATAAGCAGATGAGTGCCGCTATCCGGATAATATTGGCTCGGCGGTGAGACGCGTGGACCTGACCTTTAAAAGTGTGACACGTCCTGGGATGGTCCGATGCCCGCGGCCAGTGTGGCCGGCCCTGCCAGGAAGCGCAAGAATATACAGAAAACAGGACCAAATCACTTCCTGGCCACGAACCGACCATTAACCCCTTAAATGTTTTCATTCTTACTAAGATTGGAGGGGTTGAAGATGCGGCCCATTGGTTTTTTCGGGGGTGGGGGGCAATTCTAGCGTTCTAACAAACAACAAGAGGCACAAAGTCACTTCTGGCGATGTGAAAACTTAAAGCGGAACGTGTCACCGTGCTCGTGTTTGTGTTTCGGTTGTAGCCTGCGTTTAAATGCATTATGCACGTGTGTGTGTGTGTGTGTGCGCCGGCGCGTGCGAGCGAAAAACAACTGTCAGATTCACAAGCCTCTGTAATCCTCTCCGCCTCCCCTTGTCCGCGTTTCTTTATTTGTATTCCAAATGTCAGTGTATAAATGCCTTTCGGAGGGTGGGGTCGGGCGATGGGGGGGGTATATTGCCACAAGAGAAGAGAGGAGCCGAGAACGGAGGGTGTCGCGTGCCCTCGGAGAGCCGTGTAAGCAGCATGGCGGAGGCAGGGGGATTTACAGGGAGAAATAGGTGTTTATTGAGTGCTCCCGTGGGCTTACTGTGTAATAATAGACCTGTCACATTACGCAAATGTGGAGAAGCAGCCTGTGCGCGTGTTTGTATGTGTGTTTGTGGGACTGTCTTTTTTTTCTTTCTTCTTGTGTGTACGCATGTGGACGCCCAAAGCCGCCTGCCTCCGCATCATCGGCTCCTGAGCGGCGGCGGCGATGAGCGGGCGGATAGAATTAGTCAAGCGAGGGCCTTTAGTCGCTAATACGCGTAATTAAAACTGCGAGCCGGGGCACTTAGATGCTTGTGTACTAAATAATTTACATGCCATGATCTATGGATCATTTCCTGCTCTTAAATACCAAAGACTTGGAGAACAAGGAGGGGGGGAAAAAAAAAAAGACTAGCAGAGGATTTATGAGCATCCCTGCCATAAGCAGGATGTCATGGTTATATTAATCCTTTTCCTACTTTCTAGCACACTAATCACACAAGCGGATCAATCCGCGCGCCTCCTGCGGTGGAAAAATTGCGGCTCGCTTGCCGTTGACTCTTGAATAAAATGAGAAAATTGTGCTATGGCGCTCGTTGAGGCTTCATATTCCAGGTAAATAATGCAGCTATATTGGGTAAACTCCCCTAAGACGAGAGGGAAAGGGACAAAAAAAAAAATGTATTGACGAGAGCAAAGAAATAAAATAATAAGAATAGCAAAACAACATCCTTTTAATCAAGTAAGAGTTTCTACCGCTTTATACTGATATTTACACAATGGAATGTTATTGCTCAAATGTCATGATGGAATGAGCGCTGTTTGTGCCGGTGTGTATCACGGGCGGATTCAGCCCAGCCTCTCCCATGATGCCTTGCGTGGCGACTTTTTGGATGTTAATAAAGGCTGGATCAACAGATGGATTAGTCGGGAGGCCCGATTGGCAGGCCCCTTCCGACTCTTACTGACTCATTTCGCCAACACCGGGCAAAGGATGGGGTAAGCAAATGTAAATATTCAATATTTACAATGTGCCGGTGTTATCACAGGCAGGGGGCTCGGACGTGGGCTGACGGTTATCATGCACCCACTCTGCTCTCGTTCAATATTGTTTTTTTCCCCCCCCCCGCCATGCACGTACTTGTTTGGATCTGTTCACTCTGGCCACACACAAGCTCAAAGAGAAAAAGCGCAATAAGCATTCTTTCCACAGCTAAGTATGTGTAGACTCAAATAAACAAACCGCCTTTGAAAATATGTTCATTCCGATGCCATTATGTGTCAATACGCTGATAATAGTAACGCTGGGGACGAAGTGGAATTATTTAAGTGCAAAAGCATGACTGAGTCTCCGGCAGCCTTATCTCCCTGCCAGTACGCAATTAGGTACACAGGGGTGTGACTCCAATTGAAGGCGTCGCCATTGTTACACTGTGAAAATATCAACGGACGAGGTTAACGCCAATTTCCCTGTCATTAATGGAATGCACAGAGCTCCTAATGAGGTGAACCGCTGCTCCTTGATATTTCTTATTAGCCGAGCGGAGGGCACAAACTCCCACACTTCAATTTCAAAATGGCTTAAAATAAATGGAATTAATAAAAAAAAAAAAAAAAAAAAAAACTAATGATAAAAACAATGGGCGGATGTCAAGGGGGGCCTTACGTCATTTGAGGCAGGAAAACCAACTAACGGTCTTGTTGACTCAAAGGAGCAGAATGATGCGCAAGTGTGAGGAAGAAAAAAAACCCTTGACACCAGAAAGAGAGAGGATGGCAGGCAACGTGTCGATGTGCATATATGTGCGAGTGTGTAGTCGGCGTGTGACTGTTTGTGTGTGTGTGTGTGTGTGTGTGTGTGTGTGTGCGTGTGCGTAAGTGTACACGTGTGACCTTTTCCAAATCACTGACAACAGAAATAGACAGCTCTATGAATCCATCAGGCAAATTAGTGTTGAAGAGTGGAATTGACAGGCTGGTAAAAAATTAGCAGAAACGCACAAGTCACGTGATATGTCTTTTCAAATCATTTCTAACCTCTGGATACTTCGTGTCAACAACACCATTGATGCAGTTAGGAAAAAGCATTGGGATCAAAAATGTCCTCCTACCAAATAACCTTTGGATTTGCTTTAGCTTGTTATTATTGTCCAGTTTGACAGACAATATAGATCGAATTTAATCATTTAAGAGCAGGAAATGTATACTTGGAAAATGGAAAGCCGGCTTGCGGAGAAGCCTTTGCTCTCTGGAACAGGTCTCTGTTGTGTTATTCTCGTGTCTGTGTGACACTCGGCTTCCTAGGGGACTGGCTTTGTCCAGCTTTAAGATTCCAACGACGGGTGCGAGGATTGCGTCGGCAAATCAAACACACTTGTGGAACAGAGGAAATCTTCTTTTTCGCGGGGAGCATGTATTATGGATGGACTTAAGAGATTAGACGGGGAGCCGCTTTACCTGCAGTGGACGCTGCTTGTCGTGGCTCTTTGGAGATTTCAGGCCACTGCCTGGCTGCTGCAAGAGTAATTGCCTCGCTGCTTGTAGGGCCTGGAGAAGAAAAGAACACAAAACAAAAAAAAAGACACTGTGAGAAAAAAAAGGGAAGATGGGGAAGAAGGGATGGAGGCGAAATAAAGTAAGGTTTCCTGAAAGTGACAAGCAGAGGAAAGAATAACATTTTCAGGGACAGGTCAGACATCCCCATTTTACAACCCATTCTGGTGTGGTTAACGCCATGCTGGAGTTTTTAAGTAACAATTCACAGAGCCAGTGATGGAGGATAAATAGCGTTTGTCTCGAGCACCCCCTGAAGAAGAGGGTGGCGGGGGCGGCAGGCTGAGAAGAAAAAACAAAACGGCAAAGCATCAGTGGGAATTGACCTGTCTAGTGTGTGCTCAACTGAAATACCCACTTCTCTGTGCAAATTACCGCCACATTTGCATATTCATAATATCAATTTGAAGCGGAGGCAGCGCCGTGTGAAGTGTCTCGGGGAGCTGTAATTAAAGTTGACAAAAATCAACATCGGATTACATTTAGAGTGAATTAACCAGCATCCCAGGGTTTTTACACCGTGCATTAAGGGTGCTTATGAGCCGGGGAAGGGTGATAGATAGATAGGAAGACGGCTCGGTGGATAGATGGAGGCACCTCAACCTGCCTGATGACATGAAACCACAGGTGTTTACACAGGGGCTGAAGAATAAGGAAAAAATGCCGTGTTTTAGCGGTAAAATGAATTCCCTCGGATGGGCTAGGGGGACACGAAGGCGATCGGGAATCATCGGTGCGGAGATGTGGCCTCATTTATTTCTCGATAGGTTTGGATGGTTAGATTAGAGATCCCCCTCCCGCGCCCACCGGTTGTGTATACCGGATGAGTGCGACGACCAAAAAAGCGTCACAGCATCACAGGTACGGTGGCAGCTGGGGCTGTCGCAGCTTCACTCGGATTCTTCAAGAGCAGACGGATAAAAGAGAGCGCGCCAGAGAGGGAACATTGTGCACAGCTGCTACTACTGCTGCTGCTGCTGCTGCTGCTCCACACACCGCCGCGTGCCTCGTATTCTTTAGGCCCGCGAGCATCAAGTGGGAAAGGAGAGGGGGGAGAAAAACATGTATGCGCGCGCACAGACAACAACTTCACAGGTGTTTTCTCTTTTTTGATGAAAAAAGAATAGGACGAGGAGGAGAAGTAGGAGGAGAATAAAATAAAACTCCGTTGGAGAGTGACACTTCCTCAGGAATCGGCAGTTGGGGGGGTGCTCATTTTATTTTCTGGCGCTTGCTCGTATCCATGACAACAGCTGCCTTGACGGGGCGTGCATATGGCGCAGCTCCGCCAGCTGGTGGGAACAATGTTTGAACTAGTACATTGAGATCCTGAGCAAACAAGGGGGGGATGGGGGGGGCAGGAGAGAAAGAGGTAGGACAGGGAGAGGGAGGGAGGGAGGGAGGAGAAAAAAAAATTGCCACGTCTTAACCCCTCAGGGAACGTAGCCACCCCCTGATCAATTATGAAAAGACAGAGCTGGAGGGGGGGGGGAAGAATCTGTCTGTCTGGCTGCTGAGGAGGAGCCAGACTTTCTGAACTGAAGTAAACAAACATTACACTGGCCCTGGGTCCTAACTGCATTGATCCGTCTCCTTGGTAAGAGGAGCCTTGTCGCCACCGCTTTTACCTCTGCGTGTGTGTGTCATCTGAAAGCACACATACATGCAGATGCAAAAAGAGAAAAAAAGTTGCTCGCTGCACACACTCAATCACACAACGGCACCTGCAGCACAGGCGAGCGCACCCAGGTCCACAGGAGGCTGCGCTGTTTGCGGGTGGGGGGGGGGGGGAATGGGGAAAATCACCAAAGGGGCTCAACCACGGCTGCCTTTCCTTTAACCGAGCACAGACGACAAAACAAATGCATTGAATGTAGCCAATCACTTTGGTAATGAAAGCATGGCCTAATTAATCTCCCCATGATTGGCGAATCAAAGTAATTATAAGGCTTACGGAGTCCTGCGCACTGCACACTCAGAGGGACGGCTGCCCAAGGTATACGCTGTCTGGAGGGGAAATGTTTATTCATGTGTGAATCAATAATGAGTCGCTGCGTCGCGGCCAGAGTCAAGAGAGACGCCCAATATATAGGACACACACAGTGCTTTTGAAAACGTTATATCCGTCGGCAGGTAAACACGGAAGGAGGCGCAGATATGAGAGGTGACGCTGAGAGCTCAACCACACCTGGATTATTAAGAGAGAAGTCTGCTCAGACTACCCCGAGAGTTCTTCTCCAAACATAACACAGAACTCATTAACACTGGCCAAACTTTCCCAGAGCGCTTTGTCAAGCCCCGAAACTGTCTGTCGCCTCTTCTGTGGAAGTGGGGGTTCGTCACTTTTTTTTTTTTTTTGTTGCTTCCTGAGAGTTCCTGTGACTGTGTGGAAGGTAAGGGAGAGAAAAGAAAAGGCAGCCCTGTCCCCTCACGTTCGCCAGCTCAGAGTATTCAGCCATTACAGTAAAAAGCACCAATTTGTGCCACCCACCTCCCACTCCACATCCACGGCGAGCCCATCACGTAGCGCGCAGGGGGAAAAAAAAAAGAAAAGCGGCAAACGCCAAGGAAAGCCATCAAAAAGTTTGCTGAAGAGCCCGCCGGAGCGGACGAGTGCAGAGGCGCCATCTATTTAGCCTGCGTTGCTATGCACGGAAAAATGACATCCCCGCTCTATTAATGCACACATTGTATAAACAGCACAATGTCACACATTCTTCAGAATGAGAGAGCCGGCCAGACAGAGAGAGAGAGGGAGAGAGAGAGAGAGAGAGAGAGAGAGAGAGAGAGAGAGAGAGGGAAAGAAGCCGGGGCCCCGCTATATAAATAACAAGGCACTCAGAGGCATATTTGATGTTGATATCCATCACCGAGGTTTTGGAGAAGGAGGAAGAAAATAAGACAGAGGGGGAGGGGGGAGACCACGACACGGGGATCCTTATGAAAATAAGATTCAGCCCCAAATGGATCTGGTGTAATTGGTTTCAGATAGTGAGGTCAGGAGAAAGGCGATGCAGGCAACTATTATGCGGGAAAACCGACTAAGAAACAAGAATGTTTACACAGGCATTCCTCCGCTGCATTAATAGGCACGCGTGGAAGAGGAGAGACCGACAGGAGACGCGGGAGAGAAAAACTGAAAAGGAAAAACAAAAATCTATTCATCCCCCCCCCCCCCATCTCTCTCCCGTGTCCCCACACAAAAAAGGGTAATAAGGAACACTGTATCACAAAGCACCTTTTGTAAGGAGCATGCAAAGATCTTAAACAAGCATGAAATACATTAGTGGGCCCCGCGATACCGGGCCAGAGCATTGCAAATCTCCAGATTGCCTATTGGGTGTGTGTGTGAGACGGAGTCGGTGTTGGCGAAGTGAGCCATCCGCGAAGAATGCCACTCTTTTTAAATCCACCTGGAGACTGCGCCATGCGCAGCCGTGACATTGGGATTGGTTATATCTGAGGGAGTGTGACATTGTGTTTGGACAGCGCGGATCTCTTCCCGGCTCGGGGGTCACATTGGGAGTTGTCGTTATTAGGGGTTATGGTGGACGCTGCCATGATGTCACGGGTATGAAATACGCTGCCCTCAACAGGTACGTCGGCACAGCCTTCGCAATGTGATCTGAACTGCACACATGCAATATTGCTATTGACCAATGAGAAAATGAGTCTTTTGTGTTTTTGCTTAGTGTGTATGCAAGTGTGTATTTGTTCGAGGGAGTTAAAGGCTGCTGTTCAACACTAGGCTGTCGGCCAGAACGACTCCGGTCGTGCTGACAGCTTTGACGACTGCAACACACACTCAGATGTGTGCACACAAACGCACGCAAGGCCACACCACACCACAAGGCTTATCTATCTCCGCTTCCAGAAAACACAGACAAAGGAGAAAGGGAGGGGGGCAAAAAAAAAGAAGTGATACTTTATCAAAGAGCCAAAAAAACAAGACACAAACAGTTTAAGCTGAAACAACAAACATGGCTGATTGGACTGAAGCCACTGGCCTCAGTCCAGTGCTGACACTACTCAAAAAATATTTACACCCTATCCTCTTATATAAATGGATGGATGGATGGATTTGGATTTGGAAGGGTTGACTGGAGAGGATAAACAAATGAAAAAACAAAAGGAACAAGAAAAAGGGAGAGGCGTACGATGCCCCATACAATGTTTGAATACAAAAGTGGGGCCGGAGTTTTCCGTGAAAACAAGCAAAGTGAACACGACACAGAGAGCCCAGTCAGAGGGGCGAAGACTCCTCCATTCCATTCTAACTCAGCCACAGGAGGAGAGAGGCTCCTATCCTTTCATAAAGGTCAGGAGCGGCCGCAGAGTCGGTTGCCATATTGCCGTCCACAAAGCCACCACAGACCATAACGCACATGTGGATTCAGTCACCTTTGCATGGTTGAGTACTTGAAAAAAGGGGAATAAAAAATAATGACTATTTGACTGCAGTTGCAGATGCAGAGAGGGGGATGAGGGGGAGGGGGAGGCTGCAGGACTGCAAAAAGTGCACAGGAAGTATCTTTAAAATGATCAAAACTACTCAGGGTGGTTGCCATTTTGGCCAATTGTCAAATATTACCCAGGTTCCCTTCCCGTTTTGACATCATTTGAATCATGTGGCATCAATATCTGATCGGACGGTGGAGGCCAGGAAATGGAGATGGAGTCGGACAAGTCCCAACAGAAACCTACGGGTGATTTCTCAGATGGTGCGTCCATGGGAAACTGGAGAAACGCGTAAAACCAAAGAGAAAGGGAGAATTTGGAAAAGTTTGTGGGAGTAATGAGCATTTCAATGCATGACTCAATAAATCTACAGTGCGCAGTGAGCGAGGGAGGGAGAGAAAAGAGGAAAGGGGGAGTGGGGCGGGGGGGGTCCGTGGAGAATCTGCCTGGACCTCAGGACGGAGGTGAAGCTATCCAGCAGAACAATGGGGTCCCACTCCGCTCTCTCAGTGTTTTCAGCCACTTCAGCTTCCTCTGTCTCTACGTGTTAAGGGCTTCATCCAAAAACAAAAACAAAAAAGAAGAAAACACACACTTCCATCTTGTGTTCATTTGTTGGTCTCTTTTTTGTTCTTCTTCTAAAACCTGGCATATTGACCGCTTGCTCTCTCCAAACCCCTTTTCCGCCTTTTTGCTGCGCTTTCAAATTCAACTCTTCTTTTTCTCCATCACCCCCGTCCCTCCCCGCTCTCCACATGCTCATATCACATTATTCATTTCTTCCTCACGCGCGCGCGCGCGCGCGCACACACACTCCCGCACAAAAACATGCCGCTCACCCCTTGTTTATTGATTCTCTAGATTAAAAATTCCTCGGCTGGCGGATTGTAACACACAAGCATCAAATTATTTTGGGGTGTGCTTATTTGCCTTCCCCTTGCATCTATTTGGCCTGTGTCTGTAGACAATTATGCCTACCCAGCCCCAGACTCAGGTGCTAATAATGAAGGACAAATAGAATCATATGTGTAAACTTCCCCCACTGATGAAAATTTATATTAACTTTCTGCCACAGTAAACAGAGCTGCATAGCTACACCCTCCCGGGAGGATTGACATGATGAATTTGCTCCCTCCCACCCCAGGAAGAAAAAGCTTGCGTAGGAGGGATGAGCGGTGGTCGAAAGGGGGGGGGGGGGGTTAAAAAAAAAAAAACGATAAAAAAAAAAAGGGACGGGGGGGGGGGGGGCGTCCGGCTGTATATTGTGTAACCTCTCGCTTATTTTTCCTCCGACAAAGACATAACACGGATCTGTTTTGCCCATCGTGTGTGTGTTTATGTCTGAGAGACCGAGAGAGAGAGAGAGAGTGGAAGAGCGTCTGCTGAGACGCAGGGAGGCCGTGCCAGCAATAACAGTGAGCGCGGCCTGCTGTCGTCTCCTGCAGACCGCAAACACTCCGCCGACATCCGACCTCCCGCTGCATTCGCCGCGCAAATACTGTGATATATGTGTTCTGGCGGAGGGGAGAGGGGGAATAAATGAAGGATAAACTGAAATGGAATTGAAGACAAGACTTGCTTTGGCTTAATAAAACAAAAAAAATGAAAAAGAAATGAGTTGGGAACAGTCTGAAAAAGTGGCGCCATTCTCAAATCCAAACGTCTTGAACATTGTTCGTTCCATTGTCTCAGCGCATCTTCTCCGCGCCTCGTTACCTATGAAATCCAATTGAGGGGCCCACAATGCACCTGCTTGCTTTGCTCCTGTCTCTGCCGGTCTACCCTGACCTGTGCAGCATTGCTACGTTTAGATAAGGCGACAGCAGGCCCATTCAGAGACGCCTTTTATCTGCCGCTGCTCTTGGGGAGAGTCCTTTAGAGGCAGACAACTGAGAGGCTCCACGATATATACTATCACAAAGAAGCAGAGGGTTCGAAAAATAAAGGCAGAAGTGTGTGTGTGGGTGTGGGTGTGGGAGGGGGGGGGGGGTGTATAAAGGTGTAGGTCAGGTCAAGTCTTCTCTTGGCCAAAACAAAGGTGGCACGAGTGTTGAACTCGGCCCCCCCCCCCAACCCATGCAGCCACACACACACAAAATAAAATACACTGTCACTGTACTTCACACTCTTTCTCTCTACCAAAGCGCTTGATTTCTTCTTCAGGTGATTATGATCCAACGACGTTTCACAGTTCCGGGCGAGCGGAGGACACACAGCGGGATGAATGCCTGATATGAAATGGTGCGTACGAGCCGGCCATAGTTCATTTTGGAAAAAGGCCCTGAAATTGTGCGGTAAAAACGGCACAAGTGCGTTTAGCTAGTTGCTTCTAAGCAGTACACACATTTTAAGGACGTCTGATGTGTCAAAGTAACAAAGTGGAACATGCCATCCACATGACATAAGTGTATAAAAATATCTGCCTTCTGTAGCTATTCAGTGAACCCAAACACAGCTGCATTTCGGTGCAAACTTTTTTTTATTTTTTTATCCCACCATTCTTGTCAGAGGATCAGACGTGGAATGAAGTTGTTTTTTCACGGAGCGCTTGTCTGTCTTTGTTGACAAGGCCTTATTAGGAGGCTCCCCACTCCAAAAACATGGCCAGAGGCGACTGGTAATCTGACTGTGGCACCAGAGAGCAAGCAGGAAGCCGCGGAAGAGTTGTTTTCGTTTTTTTTTTTTGCGCGCGGAATGCCAATATCAATAGACGCCGTGGAAGAGATCAGTGTGTCGACACAAACGTGTGCATATGTGCACTGTACATAAGACACTTGCACAAAGAAAGACTGACAAATAAAAAATAAGGCAGGGTAAGCCTCCGCTCTCTGTCTCGGCTGCTGCATCGTGGGTAGGCGACGCACAGCAAACATAAAAACACACTCAGCGCCAACGCAGGAACACAACACAATGATTAGAATAAACGGGGAAGGATATAGTGTTGTTGTTTTTTTTTTATGCATGCCCTGCAACCCTGAAATTCATATATTACTATATTATGTCAATGTGTGGAGCTCATATAAGGGAAATGGATTGAGTAGCACTACCATTCAAGCCGTCTTAAATCGGCCCAAAAAAAGGAGCCGATTAAGAGTCAATTAAAAGCCACACGTCTCGGGGGCCGGGGGGGGGGGGGGACACCAGCAACCCAAGCCTGCGTGCCTGTTTGGTGCACGCGTGTCCTGGGAGCTCTGCGGTTGCAGGTCAATAGCGCGAGTGTCTGTCTGTCTCGTCCGGCAACGCCGAGGTTAAGTGCCGGGGTGAGAGTGTCACTCCCTTCTGTGGGTAATGAGAGCGCACCCTAAAAGTCACAGTTTTTATTTTTTTATATATATAATGACGACGTGTATTTTTTATTTCATCCGAAAAGAGGAGGCCACCCCGATCAATCCGAGTTCCCCGCCACTAGGTCAGATCTTTTAGTGGTCATTACATAGTTTGTAAAAGTTTATGTGGCCGCTCCGTCCTGCCATTAGCTCCCCACGGCCTCCTCGGCTTGCGCTCCATTTAGGGTGATACATCTTTTAATGAATAGCACACTTCCCCCGAAGATCAACTCAATAAATAGCCACTACATCTGCCCGGCGAAAGGCCATAGATCACGTTCACCGCCCCCCCCCCCTCCCCTCCTTGCTTATGTAACACATATCTTTTCCTCTGCTCCTCCTCCTCCTGTCTCCTTGCCCGCATTGTAGCTCGGCGGTTGTCGCGTGAATATTCCAATTACGCCGACGTGTGTTTGACCTTTAAGTGAGCCGTGGAAGATATAGTTATCTGACTTCCACTCTAGACACCCGGCGTCTATCAATCGCTGTGCCAGCCCCACCACAGACTCGGCCGGTTCTGGTATAAAATATTGTTTTTCGTGTTTGTCAGTCACCGTGTGTGTGTGGGGGGTGTATGTTGGTGCGGGTGTGTGCAATGTGAGAAAGATGGAGGGATCAGAGGCACAGACTGTGACAGGCGAAAGGGAGGCAAAGACTTGGAGAAGTCTGAGATAAGAATGTAAAACATTCATACGTAGGAATACAAAGAACCCCCCCCCCCCCCCACCCCCAACACACACACACACTGAGGGAGAGAGAGATGTTAAAACATTTTTTTTCTTTAATCTGCGACCAGCCTGACTGAACCTCACTTCCAAAAACAAAGCCTTTTTCCCAGCAGCATCCTATATCACGCTTCCGAGAACAAGCAAGCGTGAGCGGAGTCATACCGCTTTAGTTTCATTCTTATTCAACGCCTTCCTCCAGGAAGGGCTAATCTACATCTTTCATTGAATCAAGAATGGAAATTCACGAGAAAGGCTTCTTTTTCAATTTCATGCTAAAGTAGCTCAAGTTAGTGGATGTAATTTCTCCTAACAAGAAAATGCATCACTCTGTTGCACACTTAGTTCGGCTATGTGAGAAAAAAAAAGGGGGGTGGGGGTGGGGGGGGGCCTCCTTTTTGCTTTTTTTTCTTGGGCTTTGATAAATGTGCCAAAAGCATGATCACTCCATCCATAGCACTCCATACAAGGACAGAACAATTACACTGGGGCTAAAAAAAATAAATAAAAAGCGCCGCTGGAGATTTGTATGAAAGATAAATGACATCATTTAGGACGGCAGTGAGGGCATTACAAAATGAAGCAAGGAATAAGCCAGGAGGGGGTTGGAGGTTATTCTACACATATTGAAGAGACCTCAACTTCTGAGTGTGAGAATTACGTCACTATAAAGACAGAAGCGAGTAGACACACTGACACAAATTGAATTTGGACACAAAAAATATTGAAACAATAAAACTTTGGAGTTTTTAGAGGGATTCTCTCCTCACCTCCTCTCTCCTCGTCATATCTTGAAAACTTCTGAGTATTTCCTCACTGGAAAAAACCCAAATCCATTTGAAGTTTTGAGCCAATTATGGCTATCTGGTTCACGCTGAAATGGATGATGAAGTCCAAACAGGTGAAAGGGAACGCGCGAGGAATGGCACGACTGAAACAATACCACGCATGGCCAGGCCACCTGCCTAATGTATATTTATCCTGTAAACTTCTGATGAATGCATATGCAGAAACAATCAAATCTCCGAGTTTGCCCGTTGGAAGATCCTGCACCGCGGACTCAAGCGTGAAACCAATATCAGCTTAGTGTCTAGTGGAGCTTGAAGCGGCGCGCCTCGCGCCACAAAGCATGTTCTGCATATGCTCGTGGGCCGTCGCTTTTATCGGGGGCGGAACAAGCAGCTTTCCAGTGCTATCGTTGATCAATTGGCGCCCGTTGAGTCCCCGACTGTGGGTAAATAAGCAGTGGTTAGGTCCTGATGAGGAATGGCAGGCTGTCGGACGCACACACACACAGCCCGGAAGGAGAGGCAGGCCCGTCTTTCCTTGCTGAAATGGCTCCCTGGCTCCCATCATTGACCCGAAAATAAACATTCAGCCAATCCACCAATAGGATCTGACTTGGGGAAGATTTCCATCTCTCCCGATTTAATGCACGCCTACCCGTTTGTTCTATTTTGCACGCACTAATAAATCTAGCAAATAATAGTGGTAAAACTCGTAATTGCTGAAGATGCCGGGCCACCTCGACGGCGCACAGAGGACCCGACCTCGGCTGAGACGGTGTAAAATCCAGCCGCTTCGGTTGTAAAGCCCGCGGTGAAGAGAGCCAGAGCCCGCGCTAAGCGACATGTCAGTCGGTTCGTCTGTTTGGAGCCTCCGATTCCCCACGGCCCGAGCTTATTTACTGCATTTGTATGAAAAGCTGTGCCGAGGCAGAGGGCTGAGAGCTCTCTTACATATGTATACGCGGTTTCGGAGGCAGTGCGCAGAGAGCACCCCCACCCCGACGTAGCCACTACAAACAACTCGGGAGGAGGACGGAGCCATTTATGTAGTCAAAAATTGGGTCAGGGATGAAGGTAATCGGAGCAGCACGCAGTGTGTTAACAAACGCGACATACAAAAAAAAAAAATATGATACCTGGAATCCCTTAGCGGAGATGCTGGGGCACGCATTAGAGAAAGAGAGCACCGGTGACACTAAAGATGCGACTACCACTTGCTCGTCGTCTTCTTAACCAGATTTGAAGTCATTTTAATATGAGTAAGAGGAGAGGAGGGAGGCGGGAGTAGGAGGGGGGAGGGGGGGTATACACAACAAACCATGGGGCATGCGTTTCAGAGTCTGATTTGTTACTATTCATGGCTAAAGCGGAGAGGAACTGTAATACTAGACATGCTTGTTAAATTCACAACACTCCAAAGCTGCCTTCTAGCAAATCCTGTCTTTTGGTTGTCAGCTTAGGACACCCCGGCATATGCATATGTGGGGATTTTTAAGCTCTGTTAAATGGATGGCGGTGTCGTGGCCTATCAAATGACTGTAAGCTACTTGGCTTTTTTTTTTTGGACGGGGAGCTTTTGGAGAAAAAGCAGGCAGCAATGCGTTACCTCGTACGCATCGAATAGAACCCTACACACGTGTGTTCTCCATCCTCCTGTTAACTCCACATTAAGCACAAGCCATTTATACACGTGTGTATTCACGCCGAGTGTGACAGTAACACTCCACCCCGGGCCTTATTAACGACGGGCCAACAACGGGGCGAGTGGCAACAAACAATGACAGAATGCCTGTTTTGGATTGTTGAGGCCACGACAGATGATACGCCGTTCGCCAACCGAGGCAGCTTGCCAATAAATTATTGTGGAGGGGTATCGAGCCGAAGGCAATTGCTCCGGTCCTTCGGAGTACGCGTGAAATGTGTGTGTGTGTGTGTGTGTGGGTGTTTGTAGGAGTGTGCCTGACCGCGTATGTGTTTGTGCACGTGCGAGTGGACTTATAGATCCAGTGCCATTTATTTCCCAGGGCTGAAGCGGGGCAGTTAGGGAGGCGTAAAAGGAAATGAGTTGTGAAGTGGCCATTGATCCCGGGCCTGCACCGGGATGGCTGGAGACTGCGCGACTATTGGCCCACTGTATGGGACTCCTCAATGACTGCCTCTTAGTTACACTGCGCTGGTTAACTCTGCTTTATCACTGGGCTAATGTGCTGCGCGGCAACAAAATCGGGTCAAGCTAGAGGCCTTATATTGGGACGTGAAAATATTCACATATATATGCTTTCAATTTTGCGATGCATTTTATTTCGTACGAGCGAAAAAAAAGAATCTGGTCACAATAAGTGACCTTTGCATCTGGTATCCAGTCAAACACGTACACGCACACGCACACGCACACACAGTATGATCTGTTTCTACCTGTGTCAACCTCAAAGTGTGCTCTGCCCTCACCACTGCTCCCAGCTGCTTGAGCAGAAAATGCCTATAAGCATTTATTTTCCAGCACATTTCACCCCCTATCTCTCTCGTCCCTTCTCTTCTCCATGCTATCCATCGCGCCGCTCCCCCCCGCCCCCCCTCCCCTCACCGTCCCCTTTCTCCCCGTCTCTCTTTCAAGCCTTGCGGCTTGACATTTCGCGAGACTCTCGGGGGACTCCTGCACGAAATGGAGTTACTGGGTGAGCGGCACTGCAAATTCCGGGAGGCCGCACGTAATGTGTCTTAAACGCAGATGGACAGGCCGCCTTTGCGAGGCGCTGAAGAATGAGACGGAGGGAGACGAGTGAGAGGAGTAGGCAAGAGGTGGCGTCCGGATAGATAATAGAATAATACTGTGTTTTGTCTGGGGAAGAGGGAGCAAACAGTAGCCATGCCGGCATTCACACCCTATATCTTTAGTGTCATCGCGGAGGGGGAAACTACAGGCCTATATGTCACCGGCCTGTATGTACTATTCTGCAGGGACCCTCTGCTGAAGGAAATAAAAAGAAGGATGGCCTTCATTGTCAATAAGTCCCGACACAGGAAATGCCAGGGAGGAGGGATCTTTCCATTGAAAGGGACAAATCATTTTACAAAGACATATAGCGCACGCCGCTTCCCTAATGCTCCTCCAGCCTTTACGGGGAGAGACCTTATCTGCACGCCGGGTGGTGACGGCCAACAAAAGACTCCTTTATGAAATCGTTCATATTTCAGGGAGAAGTCTTTCTCCTGTCCTGAGAGGTGATTGATGCGTCAGGCCGGGGCCGGTGTCTTATTTACACAGTTGAGTGGGGCAATCTCAGGCCTGAAAGATAAACCTAATGAGCTTCTTTGTGTAAGGGTGCAAATGAGAGACACCGTCCTCCCTCCCTCCCTCCCTCCCTCCCTCCTTCCCTCTTCTATCCAAAGGGACAGTCTGGGTGATTAGGCCTTTAAATTATGCTCAAGGGCAAAGCCCAGATTTGCATCTGAGGTGTGCGTCTGTGTGTGAGTGTGCGCGTGTGCATCCTCTCACTCAAACACGCCACTGAGAGAACGACAGAGAGGTAGGTGAAGGGCAGAGAGGATAAGATGCTGGAGGCCTGTTTGTGGGAGGATTTGCCTTCACTAAACAACAAACTTGAGTTGTTGGAATAGGGAGGTGAGCGCACGTCTGTCAAATGGCTGCGCACAGACACACACAGGCGCACACACAAACAGTAATTTTGTCCTTTGTCTGTGGGGTAACTTTCTCCCTAATGACTTTCATTTTAGGGAAAAATTTAATTTGCCCCCCAAACCCTAAATATCACCCATCACTTGCTGTCAAAATGTCTCATCCCTTTCCATTTCCTCCAGCTAAACTAGCGAGGAAGGCAGGTTAATTGCTGTCACTCTCAAGTTGGACCACTGCCTAGCTCCCGTGCAGCGACAGGGGTAGCCTAGAAGAAAGATGGCACCTCGGCGCACTTATTGTAATTTCTGTCACACCGCGGCAGTCGTTTAGAAAATGGGGACGGATAGTTTTGCATTTCGCTGCATCATGTGCCTCGGGAAAATGATGGGGAGAAAAAAAAAAAAGGCAACAACATATGGACCTCTGCTACACACTCTCAGAAACTGCCTTTTGGCGCAAACGTCAACAAGCACTCTCACACGAGGAGATTGTTTGTGAAATGACAGGCTTAACACTATAGTTTCATTATGTCCAATGATTTTTTTTTTATGTGGCGAGTAGGTCGATAAATAAAGTTAACTCTACTGACCGGACAATAATACACTGTAAGTCTTGGCCTCCATCTTGCTCGAGATATGGAAACACTTCCGACAGTGGCGAGCCCATTTAGAGGGGGGGGGGGGGCGGTGGTCCCGAGTATTGGATTCATCAATCCCACTGATGACCCTGGCAGGATTAAGTCAACAGACCACTGTAATCAACTAACAGACTCATTATGGACATTATGGTATGGATCCAAAAATCAATGAATGGCTCCCATGTACATACATGGCAGCACGTGATATTAAAACAGAGAAACCGACGATGATGATGATGATGCTTAACTGATGTGGGAATATAAGCTCAGCACATTTTGGCTCTTCTTTCTTTTTTCTTCTTCTTTTTTTACAAGGGATCTTTTAGAGTGATTATTTAAGCATAGCAATTAGGGGTTGTGTAACATTCATCATTCGCTCCGATACATATCTGTGGCTGGCAAATTGCAATCAGATACAGTGGGTATCTAATCTGTGATCTCAAATCAAATTAGGTCTATTTAGACAACCTTGGGAGCAGGGTGATGAAACCCTGACAGAAAATTAGGGGCTGGAAATTCAATTGTGACACGACGGTTGTGATCCGGACGCACGGGTAACCGCGCGCAGGCGTGAGTGTGTGTGTGACTTTCACACTGAAATGAGTGCAGCTTTTAAAATCCATTTTGCAATCAAATCAAAAAACAAAAAAAACAAGCGTATTTGTTCAGTAGCCTCATCAATATTTGAATGTGGAAACGATTGCCCCTGTGTACCTCACTTTTAATCTGTGTCCTACAAGCCTGTGGCCGAAATTTAAGGCGACGAGACCTTAAGATGCTGCTTTTTCTAATTATAGCTGCAGGTGGTATTTTGGAGCTGTGCTAGGTAATGGCACAACCCACAGGGACAGTTGAGAATTCATCAGTGCTTATTATTAATCATCCCCCCAGCAGCGTGATGAGAGACTGGAGCTCCTATACCCACCGGACCACTCAATGTCATTCCAAATGTGGCTGGAAAATTAAACCCAACAGCCTACCTTCAAAATGCACTCAGAGCAGACATGGAGCGGAATTTTTTTTTAACTGCACACAGGTGCAGTAAAAAAATAAAAATAAAACATTAAGAGCATGGACGGACTGCAAGCATATATGACCACACAAGATCCACGCTTCATACACGCACAACCACGAACTTGCCAACATCACAATTCCCCCCCCCCACAAAAAAAAGACTACAATAGAGCAATGCTCTGTGCTGACAAATGTTTCTTAAAAAAAAAAAAAAAAAAAGAGAGATATTTCTTTCGTCTCTTTTCTTGGACAGCGCTCTTTTCTGCAAAGAGATGCAGCGTGAGCACACCACAGGAAGTGTGTGTGAAGTTAACAGCGCAGGGCCCCCTGTTTTAAAAAGCCTCCAGAGACCTGTTAGCCGGACTGCTCATTTCAATGTGTCTGTCTCCGGGTTGGGAGAGGGCTCAGTGTGGCCTCTTTACAAGGTGCACACTGTCACCCCCCCTCCCCCCTCACCCACACACACACACACCGTTATATATCCACCACGGACTCTCATCTTAGCCATACGTCCATCTCAAAGAATTAACTAGGCACTGTATGCTTACATCGCTTTTTTCACTGAGCATTATGGTTTTACAGCACACCATTCATGGCTTCAATTTCTCTATAATCTATATAATAATTGTAATTTTGTAATTCCTTGAGCAAATTTTGGGCTCAATGGTACCACCACACTTTCACATTATCTTTGAGTCCCGCTCTCAATCTCTTTCTATTTGCAGAGTATCAGCAAAGAGATCAGTCCCCTAACCCTACACCTTCAAAAGTGAAAGAGCGATGGCTCGGAGAGGGACAGAACTGACCCCAATCCTGTGTGTGCGCGTGTGTGTGTGTGTGTGTGTGTGTGTGTGTGTAGAGAGAAAGTGGCAGAGTGGTGATAAATGAGGGTTGAGGCCACAGTGCTGTGATGCGGCTGCAGCCACCAGCAGGACATACTGGTGCTGTGGTTTGTGTGTGTTGGGAGGGGATCAGGGCATGGGGTGGGGGGTGGAAGAGGTGATGATGGGGGGTGGCGCGCTGCAGGACACGCTTCATTTTGCTACGCTGAACACCCCCACCTCTGCATTCACACACAGTTGAGGACACACGGCGACACATCGGCATCCATTGTATCGCCCTGACCGAAGTGACCCGGGGGGCTTCAGCTGCTGCCACAAATACACACATGCATAAATAGCACACACACAAGATACGCTCGCATGAAAATCCCCACGTCGCCAAAAGGACGGCACGCATCATTATACACTCGCGGCGTTGTTCCCCCTATCCACCCCAAAGCCCAGCCCTCTGACCCCATCTCCCACTGCTCTTTTGGCAAACTGTCAGGGCCATCATTCACAGTGAAAAGACAAGAGACACACTTGACTCCTCTACTCTGCCGGCGACTGACTTTCACAACTCCTGCCCCCCAGCGAACCACCTTCCACACACACACACCCCCACCACTGGAGTCCGCTCAACCTCAACTAACCCAATGCAACTGAGAAGAATAGTGCAATAAAACACGGATACAAAATAAATAAAATTAAGAGATATTCAAAGCATGAAATATCTGGGATTAGTTATGGGTGCTTTTTTTCTTTTCACCAAAGAAAGTCACTAAAATCAAGACAATAACCGACCAGAATATAACCAAGTCGGAGAAGAGAGAAAAAAAAAAAGAAAAAAAATCTGAGTTATTTTTAAAGTGAAATAGAGAGAATGCATGCAAATGCTCGAAGCTGGTGGGTCTGTGGTTGGAGCTTCTGTATCTGTTCCGAATTAGGAGGCCCTCTGGTGGATACAGCCCTGCCATGACAGACCCACACTCACGCACACACTGCTCAAAGACGTCCGTACTACGCTCAAATGCACACTTTCTCCGTCTATCTCTTTTTTTTAGTGCACACACACACACACGCACACTGTCTGTCTCTCACACACACATACACACACTTTAAGTCTCTCACATGGCCTTGCATGGCTGCAACAAGCTCTCTATAAAAACTGAAATGTCAATGCAAAAGAAAACCAAAAAAATAAATAAAACACAACAAAATCTATAAACAACTAACGCTGTCACTGCAAAACACTTTCAACACACTGCAGGCAGAAGCTCCAGGCAAAACGTGCCGACAGCCCAGCAAACGAATGACAAAACACACCAGCAAAACAAGCAGCCGACTAAATAAACAAAGGATGTTTTTGTTTTTTTCCCCCTCTCACTGCTAAACAACACAAACAAATAGCCAAGGAATAAAAATACAGCATAATGGTGTAAAGTGCCTCGTGCCTAGTTAGGAAAAACCCAACGCTGCCTGAGAAGAGAGCAGAGCAGAGTGGGAGAGCAGAGGGGGAAACGGAGTGAGAGAGCGACAGAGAGAGAGGAGACGGGGGAGAAACACAACTTACCTGCTGTTGTTGCAGATGCAGCAGCTCGACTGTGCTTACTTCGCTGCTCGTGTCACCAGCGCTTGATCTCCCATCTCTACTGCCAGCCTCTAATTGGCTGCTGCTTAGGGTGCTCATTCCATTTTGACTCATTGAACTGTTGCTTATTGTCTCTGTGGCCGACTCCTGCATCATCATGATTTAAAACCTAGAAGTGATTAAGAGGCACCGGTTAGGGCTCTCCTTGTTACAATTCCCCCCTTTCTTCCCTCCTATTTTTTTTTTCTCTCTTTCTTTACGCTTCCATTATCAAGCCCTTGGTCCCCCTTTGCAAATTAAAGCATTTAAAGAAGGAGGAGGGGTGTGTGCAAGAGGAGCAATTATGCATTCATTGTGTAAATGAAGCAATACAAAGAGTTGCACATCCTGCTGCTATTAGAAATGGGAGGATTTTTCTTTTTTTTGTATATATTTAGCAAATGTTTTAATCCACCAAAAAATGGGGTATTTAGGATCAAAGCATGGGGCTTAAGAAATAGATTTGTTTTAAATAATTATTGTCATAATTCTTTTTATAGACATAAGTTTGTAAGAAATAAAAATGTAAAATATACTTGAACAAATATGTGCTTAAATGAGCATAACGCTTTTTTTTTTTATATCTCCATTACACTTTGAGACAGCCAGACAGAAAAAAAACAGGCACGGGCACTCCTTAAATATCTGACGTCTTGAAGCTGTCAGATTTTTAGTGTCGCGAGTGAATGAAGTTGCCTAATGACGCAAAGCTAATCATGCAAAATTAAAATTTGGTGATGGGGCGGGTGGAGGAGGAGGAGGCGCCAAATCACATGGTGCACGGCCAGTGATGAACACTATAATGGGTTTGTCATCTTCACTGAGGCTAAATAAAATCTGCCTCGCAGGCTCCGATAGATGCTCATGTGCCATTTATTGGCTTGCTACTTTTCTCTCCCCCCCTCTTCTTTAATCAAAGCTCACGTTACATTTTTTTGAATGATATTTGAAAAGAATTTACATTTACACTTTTTAAAAACTGTTTTTGAAGAACAATAAATAAATATAAGATAGGGAATAAACTCTATTTTTTATATATGGAAATTGGTGAGCGAGAGAGAAAAAGGAGGGAAGAAAGGGGAAAAAAAATCTATCACGAATATCACTAATGATTGTGCTAAAAACAGCATAAATTATGCATATTACCTCCTCTCTCTCCAGTAATAAATGTTTTATCATTTTCACTGGATTTAATGCTCTGTACCTTTACTAGGACAGAGCCCACACCAACATCAGTTGACACTCTCACAATAAATGAATAAGCTCCAACAAACGGCAACTCAAACTGCACCCATGAATTATGCCTTTTGCACTATCTGTATCAGGAAAATGTATGTTTCAATATTTAAAAGAAATATATGTGAATATTAGAGAGCATTCATATTTTCAATTACAACAAAACTGTAACTCCTAACAAAAAGCTGTGTTGCAGGTGATTTTTAATGTCCATTCCTGCTACAAAACAAACATTTTAGCAACTTTGATTTGTACATGTGGCAGAGCAATAAGATGATCCATGCACATGCAACAAAAGAGGGACAGATGATCACCATGACTACGTGTACGTGTACGTGTGTGTGTGTGTGTGTGTGTGTACATTCGTGCGCGTAGGTATCGCGTGTATTGTTTGGCGTGTTTTAATAGAAGGGTGTCCACGTCCTTCATTGTGTTTGTGCATGTGTGAATCTGTGTGTTTGTGTGTGTGTGCGTGTGTGTGTGTTTGACGAGGGGCAGATACAGGACAGGCCTTAAAGGATGTCTACGGCCAGGATAAACAGGATCCAGCCAGCGAGAACAAACAGGGCCGAGCAGTTACACAGAGCAGGGCGACAGCTGCCCAGGACACAAGTAAATAGGGAAGAGGCCAGGACAAGGCATGCTTGTGAACAAACAGGCCCCTGTTTAACACCACGCCGCTCACTACTGATGGGAAGCGACACAGAAAAAAAAAACCCAGAGCAAGAGAGAGAGAGAGAGAGAGAGAGAGAGAGAGGAGCAGAGAAGGTGGAGGGTGACGGAGGGAGACAGAGGAAAAGAATAAGAGAGGGAAACGAGAGAGAAAGGGAGAGTGTGTGGGAGGGAGGAGGTGGTTTTAGTGTGTGTGTGTGTGTGTGTGTGTGTGTGTGTGGAGGGAGGGGGGGGTGGCACAATGTGACATCCAATCCGGTGATGAATCTCAGCATAAGAAACTCAAGGCTGCTGCCGAGATCAGCCGGCTAATAAGTATTCAAATTAGGCATAAATTTTACATGCCCAATGTTTAAAATATTCAGAGAAAGACTGTCTGATTGCCTTTACCACGATTTTATGAACATTCTAATGGAGACTAGATCTCTCCCTCTCTCTCTCTCTCTCTCTTTTTTTTTTTTTTTTCAGGCTGGCAACGGATGTTCCCTGAAAACTTGAGGGTATATATGAGACAAGCTAATAAGGTTTTTTAATAATACCTGAATGCAAGGAAAAAAAACTAGCATGGAAGTCCGAGGAAAATTGCTACTTTCATACCAACAAAACCAATGAATTTTGTTTTAATGTGCCTAAATATATATAATATAATAATATACAAGTATTCAAACATTTATACCATATTAATCAGATAAATCAGATAAAATAAACGGAGACGTATCATTCGAATTTCACACATACAATAAAAGCCTGATGTCCTTCCAAAAACAAAAAATTGTGCAATGTGTGCAACCGCAACGTAATGATAATGCAGATGTATGCAAAGTGTATTCGCGGAGATCAGATGGTGCTTTAACCTTAATGACAGCGGCGAGATAAATTAATTAGCCGTCCAAAGGCGGCATTCAAATCTGCCAATTAGAATGTCAATTAGAAACACAGCCAGGCTGCAATGATGAGCGAGCCGCCGAGCTGCGGCTCTGACTGGTGGGGGTGACGGAACTGTCACAGAACGACACGTGCAGGCAGACACACACACACACACACACACACACACACACACACACACACACACACACTCACTCAATACTCAAAAGAGACAGATAGTGACAATATTCAACACCTGAGGGTGTGACTCTATGCGATTGTGCATCTACATTTGCCTGTGTGTGTTTGTGTGTGTGTGTGTGTGTGTGTGTGTGTGACTACCACAGGTTCTCCGTGCCCTCTACCCTCTCCCTGAGGGGAACCGAGCCCTGACGCTTGCCCCCGCCTGTGCCAAAACCAACTGGGTCGTAAGGAGCCACCCCGCCCCGAGCCACGGTACGGAGAGGGGCTGGGATCTGCGGCGGCGTTAACGCAGCACGAGTGGAGCCGCCGGCCGTGCCCACGCGCGCGCACGTGCACTTGACATCCCATCAATTGCCAGTGTCCCTGCATTTCAACACACCCACTATTTGATGCTATTTCCTCAAGCCATAATCTTCCAATGAGGGGGAGAACCTAGACCGGTTATTATCGCGATCGGAAGCAAGAGAGGAAGGCTGTCATTGCCCCTTGTAATGCGCTGGTAATTCTGCAGATGCGCGGCTCTGGGAAGGAAGATGATAGTGATACTGAGTGTTTAGGTTGCAGGGTGGAGGGGAGATAGCGCGCGCAAGAGAGAGAGACACAGAGAGAGAGAGAGAGAGAGAGAGACAGCAAGAGACGCAGATAACGCCGCGCTCTCTAAATTTACTGCCGTCAACGGGCCCGCCGGTGGCTCCAGCGTTTCTGCCAAGGCTGAGGCTCGGCACAATGAAAGGTATTTCCTGATGAAGCGTAGAGACAAAAGACAGACGTGTTTTATTCGCAGAGCCCCTCGGACTCCAACTCCGGCTTTTTTTCTTTTCTTTTTTTTTTGTCTCATTCCTCCCGCAACCGTGGCCTTGCCGGCTATTCCTCTCCAGCTTGAGCAAATATTTACACTCCAATCTTACACCAGGCAAATCTGTCTCTGCCGTCAGGTGTGGGAATCCGAGAGCGGGGTCCTGGCGAAGCGTTTGGCCCAGAGACCGGGAGAAATTCTCCCCTTTCTTTCCGAGAAGTGACACAACAAAGGTGTAAGGAGAACTGAGCTTTTCATTGTCTCACAAACTCTGGCTCTCTCTCTCTCTCTCTCTCTCTCTCTCGCAAGCACACACACCCGCACAGACCAAAACGCACACCTATCATTAAAGGGGAAAGAAGCAGCCCTCCATCTTTGTTTGCGAGCTCTAAAAGCCCCTAATGTAGCCTCATTACCTGGCCTGTCTCCCGCTCTATCATGTGCAGTAAACACACACCATGACACTGGCCATCCATCTAGCGGGAATACACAGCTGCCTGCTGTGGCCCAACACTGTCTAGGGAACACTGGGGAATTTAACACGCACACACGCGCGCCATACATTGTTAACACACAGCCGGCGTGACACTGGTTTGGTTCAGAGTCTGTGGACTATCCATTTTCACCGTGAGGATGTCCGCCGCCGTGTCTCTGTATAGAACACTGATCCATTACACCATCTAATATGCATGAGTTGCAAAAAAATATTTTCATTAGCATAAAAAAAAAAAAAAAAAAAAAAAGAAGAAAAGGGGGATAAAAAAGTGACCCGTAAATCTGTGATCCCAGACGTCCCTTCATTATCTGCCCACTTTGCAGGTGGCTAGCTGGTGTTCCTTTGGTTAGTGGGATCAAAATAATAAGAAAAAATATATATAATAATAGAAATTACATTTCACAGTCTGCTGACTCCTCACAGCTCTCTGATCAAGTGGAGATATGGTTACCATTTAAAATAATCACAGATTCTGTGCTTGAGTGAAATTAATTCATCATTGCCATAAGTTACTATGCATACAAAATAAAGAAGTAACTGGGCAAGGGCAAGGGCTCGCGTATTCAATACTTCAGATTGCTTAATAAATCAAAATGCCACATATGTGCTGACTGAATAAAAATGGTGCTTAAAACTACTGCAATTCCGAGTGATACATTTACTCTAAAACCAAATAATGAAGGGCAAAAAAAAAAAAAAAAAGTTTTAAATAACTTAATCCGAACTTCCATGCATTTATGCAAGGGATGCCGTAAACGAAGGCATTTGACTCATCTTTGATTGCTATCAGATGTTTGTTTGTCGTCTCGTGTGCTTTAAAAGAAAATCTGACATTAAGTTGTGACAGCTCAGGGACGCCGCAAGCAGTTTATCACAGCCTTCAGCCTTAAGCGGAGATTTTGGTGTCGCAGATGGAAAAACGACCACTTGGAAAGCTGTGTTTGACAAAACCCAGTCCCCCAGATTAAATAAGGCAAGCCAGGCCGCCGTGCCTCGGAATTAAAAGCTTCCTCTCTGGCGCTAAGAAGCCACCATAAAGGAGCATTAATGACTACTTCTTATAAACCTGTGTATGGTAATGGTTTCTGCTCTCAGATATAGGAATTTCAAAAGTGCTTCACCGGTGAATAAAGATTGCTTTGGAAAGAAGGGGGCTGAAGAAATCATATTTACAAAATCAGGAGTGGGTCCAAATGAAAAGAGACGAGCATGAATAATGGACTTTGCCTTTTTTCCAGGATTAACATTATTCAAAGCAACAGAATCAAATGTGGTTATCTCCTGTCCAATGAGCCCTACATTGACAAAAAACCTCAGTCATATTTCAATTCTTCATTTGCGCTGACAATAAATTGTACTTCTGTGATCGGGGACATTCAGTCAAGAATGTTCAGAACTTAATTCTCTTCTATTTACCATAAGGAGATGAGAAAGAATAAGATAAAAGACAAGACTATTTGCCACAGTGTGTAAGTGTGCCTGAATGGAGTGTGAGCGTGTAGCGAGAGTCGGTGGTTGTGGAGTACAGAGAGGGCAAAAAAATGACAAAGAAAACCAGAGGAAAGAGTGTAAAGTGCATGTACAATTGTGCGGCCCGCACAATGTCTCCTTAGAATCAAATGCAAGAGGCACTCATGAATACTGCGCATGATACTATGTTAATACAAATTCCTTTTTTTTTCCTTCTATATAAGAATACAACCTGCTCCGAAATATGACAATGGCAAAACAGTTATTGTGCATGGACTATACAATTACAAATGAAAAAGGCTGGAGAAAATGATTTGGAATTAAATTTAATATGAAAGAATGTATCAAACTGCCCTTGCTCAAATAAAGAAAAAAAATCCACTGCTGCGGCAATAAATGCCCACTTATTAAATATGCTACAGCACCTACCTCACAGAGAGAAAGAGTAAAAGAGGAGGAGAGAAACAATTTTTTTTTTCCAGCATTAGGGCTCGTCCCATATCATTTACATTTTACCCATCAGGCTCCTCTCTCTGCTGAGGCAGGAGACAGCCCCGTTTTCTTTTTCTTTTTTTTTTGCGGGTGAGGAAGACAGTGACGAAAGCCGATCACTCGGCTCCCATTTGCATATTTGCCAATTCCATTAATTAACTCGGCCCACCTAATCAGGGCTAATTGACCTATAAAGAGGGGAGGCCTCATTGTCTCATCCAATCATCTTTACCAAGTGCAGAGGAGGTGCGCCGGTGAATGCTGGGTACTTCCGACCTGACTGTATTTATAGACCTCACGCGGGGAAGTTTTCCGCTTAGAAGAGACATTTGTTCTGGAGGCAACCGGGACTGAGCTGCTTTGACATGGAGCATGGAGCTGTGATTTTAAAAAAAAAAGAAAAAAAAAAAGAAGAAGAAGAAGAGGAAAATGGACACATTCTTAACGCTGCTCTGGCCGTTCTTGCGCAGGAGAAAACTGAGAGGAGCTAATGACAGTTGCTGGCCTGACTCTCCGGTGCTCGACACAGCTCGGCGGAACCGGCGGACAGGCGCAGGGAGCCAGCCGCGGCCAGCTACCACTACAGAGACATAGCTCATTGTGACATTTCCAGTTATTTCTGGTTGATTAGGGCCATTATGTCTCCAGCTCTGATTTATGTTGTCATTCCCCCTCAGCAGTCCTGCATCGATAGATCTTAATGAATTGGTAAATAAGGGTGAAGATTGCAGTTGACAACACCGCAACATTCCTCATTCATACCAGACAAGATTTATGTAACCAATTAGGAGCATAACAGGGGGGGACTGGTCAGGAGAAAAAAAAAAAATCTTTCCAAAGGAAAATTACTAAAGTCTAACCCCCCAACAAAATACATAATGGACAGTCTTCACCAGCGGCTTAGTCACACTTTGTCCGTGCCCGGTTGGGAACACAGCATATCTCCTGCACCTCGTGAGCGCAAGAAATTGATTTAACAAAAAGAATTATAAAAAAATGACAAAGTAATATGTCTGTGTGTAGTGACTGACTGCCTGACTGGACCTTTCTATTTAAAAAGACACACACACACACACACACACGACACAATCAAGCCACATCTGAATAATGTCCAAAGCAAAGCTGATGATGGAATCAACAGATTAAAAATTAAGCCCTTGCCAACAAAGCACCACTTTGATATGGAAATGCACAATTCAAGAAGCCACTCTTCCCCCACAACCATCAAAAACAGAGCCAATGAAAATGAGAAGGGGCGTGCGTCTGAGTGTAGGTGCGTGCGGTGGGGGCCCGCGAATCAGTGGTTTGCCAAATGTTTGATACGTCGACGGGAAAAAAATATATATAATTAGCATTTTTTAATAGTCTCATATTTCCATGATTTAATTTCCCCCACACTGCATTTACACACATTTGTTAGCAGAAAAAATAAAGGCCTCTTTGTCATTTGAAAAAAAGAAATTCAGATAAAAGTGCTGATCATCAATAGCCAGCGACAGGCCAGGAAGACCCATAGGGCAGGAGTGAACAGAGGTGGAAAATTAAAGCAGAGTGATACGGGGCGCCGACTCCTTTCAGCCTCTCTCCCTTCAAGCACATGCAAATGAGACCGTGCTGCTTAACTGCATCATTTATGTGGATAATAGCGGCATCATCATTACGGGAGCTCAAATTAAATTACATCACAATTAGCATAACAAAGTGATTGGTTGAACTTTCAAAACAAATAACGCGGCTCTGCTGATGAACGCTGTTAATTGGCCAGTGTGCATTCTAAATAAAACATGTAGGTAAACATGTGTTTTAGTTAAACAATTTCAAAAATTCATTTTCTTTAAACAAAATGAGACAGATGTGGATAAAGAGGGGTGGGGGCGAAAGAAGAGGGGGGAAAAAAAAGACTCGAAACCGAATATTGCCAGGGGGATTTGGAAGCTGAAATAAAAAATGTGTAGCATTTAATTTTATTGCGCTAAAGAACCTATTATACGCCAGACTCTGGAGAACAATGTAAATTATCTGCCTTCAAAATGGAGTTTGGCCAATTCTCCATGTGAACTAATCACATAGCTCATTATGCATTAGGGTATTAAATTATGAAGAGGAGTCCCTTTCGCATTCCTGCACAAAGCCCCATGAAATGTTAATAATATGCCCACAATAGCCCAATACCATGCCTTGCTCACCCTCATCAATATTTAAGTAAACAAATTATCCCGCTCGCCTTTGATAAAGATAATTAGTGCTTCGCCGATTATCACTCTTGTGACCTCTCTCCTCTTCAAACTAAACATCTGCTCCAAAGACGTTTTTTTTTTTGTTTTTTTTCACACCCAGAGATGGGAGAAAAACAAATAAGTCAAACTTCAAGTAAAACCTTTGCCCCCTCAACACACAGATCTGCAACTGATTAATATTACATTCTCATCAGCTTAATAAAGGTTACACAGTGGCTGCACCCTTTTCTTCTGCATTGAGTCTACGTCTCTGATTTTAATGATCGCTGATTGACTTTGCAAACAAGTAGCCAAATCAAATAGGGAAAAACAACCCTGACCAACAACTACAAGAGCAGGAGATAACACGGTGAGTGAGTTCACACGCACGCCCGCCCGCCCGCTCGCCCGCCCGCACGCACACGCCCGCACTCATGCAGACACACAAACACAAAGCCACATCAGCGCACACGCGCTCACTTGTAGGCACACACGCGCGGGGACCCACACTAAGCCATTCATCAGCACTAATTAAGCAGCAGATTAACACAGCCCGCAGACCAAGACTGCACGGTTACACAGTGGGACGACCAACAGGGAAGGCAGCCCAAACAGCCCGGCAATAAAACACAACCATTAAACACAGCCAAGAGCCTGGAGACGGCTACCGATGACAGACGATTGATGGGCGGATGGATGGATGGATGGATGGATGGATGGACGGACTGTCCTACTTTTTTTTTTCTTTTTTTTTTTTTTTTTACCTGAAAGTGAGGCGTGCCAGAGAGCTTGACCAAAGAACAGAGTGCCTGCCCCTGCCACTGCCGAGGGTGTCTCGCAGCGACGGCCGCGAGTCGACTGGTGTCAGCGCGTGGAGAGGCAACACTATCTGTGTCATCACTTCAGCCGTGTTTATGGGGGATGGCATCATAAACAAGCCAGCTCCCCCCTGCCACCCATCACCCAGCCCCCGCCCCAGCGCCCCCTCCCCCCCCACCCCCACTCCCTCTTCTCCTCTCTTCCCCTCTCTCTGGCTTCCTCACCGCCGCCGTGCCATTCATGCATACTTAAATCACGCTCGCCCCATTAAAAGAAAAGAAAAAAAAAGGAAAGGAGAAGAAGGAAAAGGAGAAGGAGAAGGAAAAAAAAATAAAAAAAGCCTGACAATTATTCTATCATTTCCAGTTGTCACCGGGGCAATTACCGACCGGGGCCCTCCCCGTGTGGGTCAGACACGCAGGCCCGATAGGAGAGGCTCGAGTTGGGGGAGAGGAGGAAAAAGAGTGAGAGAGGGGACAGCAAAAGGGACCGCGTGATTGCATTTGTGTGTGTGCATGAGTGTGAACAGAAGTGTGTGTGTGGTGAGGATGGTGGGGGGGGGGGGGGGGGGGGGGGGGTGTAGTGTACAAAATGGAAATTTATGACGGAGACGCGCTAGCTTCTTTCTCTCTCCACACTGGAAATAATTACACCATCATTTCTTATGCCTGCCACCGATGAAATATATCACAATTACTGGAAAACGCTACTTTTCATTTCATTCCCCACTTGATTTATTCTAATGGGAGAATTATTGGTTTCCGTCTCTATTTTACTGTCTTTTTAATTTCGGGAATGACCTTGAATGTGATTCTATTTATTTATATCAGTTAGGATTTAAAAGTGAGTTTAGAGCAGGAGAGAATTGAGGATTATCGGCGTTTTTAGGTGTAAATCTGTAACAGGGAGTGTGTACGTACAGTGGGTACTCTGTGAGTGAGTGTGTGTGGGTGGGTCCTGTGTGAGAATGAGAGTGTGTGTGTGTGCACTATGTGAGAGAGTGTGAGGGGATCTTCACACGGGCAGCTCCGTGACTCCACGCAGGATGCTCGCCGCCTCTCCCCTTGCACCTCGCCTGCATGCTTGCCGCGCGCCTCTCGCTCTAATCGCACATCTGCTTCCCTGAACACTCTTTCTCTGTTTCTCTCCCTTTTTCTCTCTCTCGCAAGTGCACACACGCACACTCACACACACACACACACACATACACACACAACCTGCCGGGGCTGGCTCTCCGCTCGAAAAGGGAAACGGAGACAGAAGCAGAGCCGGAGGACGCCGCTACGAGAGGTGCATTCGCCGCCAAGGTACGTGTGTCTGGCTATTGTTTAATGCAATTCTGTGCCTTTCTTTTCAGCTCTGATTGTGTGCATGTCAGCGTGTGTGTGTGTCTGTTGTGCGTCTAGATGAAAAGTGTCTGAATGGGATTAGTAAAGGGCTAAGAGGCGCTCGGTAGTGTCCACACTGTGCTCCGGCAAAGAGCGTATAAGACTCTCAAGAACAATTAGCCACATCACATCCATGCATTACCAAGTAACAAGTCATCACAAAGCACCGCCAAGACAGCACAAGCACATATCCAAACAAAGTGACAAATAGTCCACCGCGACAAAGGAAAGTGGCAGATGAACGACCTACCTTTTAAACAATGAGAGCTAAAATCCACCCTCTCCGGCGAGGAGCATTTGAGGAAATATTCTCAGAGGACTGGAAGCATTAGTGTGTATCAAAACCCGAGGAGAGGGGGAGAAAAATGCCACTAGTAAAAAAAAAAAAAAAAAAGCATCAAAAGTGGAAAAAAAAGGGGAAAAAAGTGAGGAGAAACTAGCTGACGCTTACTGTCAAAGACATCAGCGGAGAAATATTTACAGCGGTATTTACAGTAGTGAGAGGGGAGCGCACCTCTGCCCGGTCACGTCTGAGAGACAGTTGCCGTTTCAGCGCTGCCTAATTAAAACAAGTCAGGCAGCCCCGCCGGATTGTTTTGACGCCCGAGGACCAATAGTACACAAA
Source organism: Colistium nudipinnis (assembly GCA_016785305.1). Lineage (NCBI taxonomy): Eukaryota > Metazoa > Chordata > Actinopteri > Pleuronectiformes > Rhombosoleidae > Colistium > Colistium nudipinnis. Next base: position 491,920 of record JAFBJU010000237.1, on the reverse strand, counting down.
AACCAGCCGCTTGATCGGTGGGATAGGGGGGCTGGTCGTGGGGAGCAGAGAGGAGGGGGCGGAGGGGTGGTGAGGGTTGGCGATGGGATGGTGTGTGTGTGTGTGTGGGTGTGTGTGTGTGGTGGTTGGGGGGGGGGGGATTCAGAAACATTTTGTAGAGGAATCTCAAAGGGGAGGGAGACCACACGCTCCGTTACTTTTTCTCAGAAATTGCCGAGGTGATGCTTTTTGATACCCATTCACACCGTCTGTACTGTAAATGTCCTATTTTTGTTACAAAAATACAAAACAAAGAAAACTAAAATCGCCACGCAGCGAGTGCAATAGATTTAATTCGAAACATGCTCAAATGAAGTGGAAACCCAGGACGACAAACAATTCACAGCCACAGAGTGTTCACGGAGCTCACCTCGCAACTTGATAAAATGCAAAAAGGATCGGCGCAGACGTCTGACACGAAGATTGAGATATTGGATCGAGTCTATTCTAATAAATTACTTCAATATCTCTCACAGGAACCGCAAAAACCACCGGCCCCCCTCCCTCCCTGCCTGCTGAAAGAAGCCGACGATAGCTGAATGAATCTGGGCCGGGCTCAGATGTGATGAGTGTAATGTATCGACATATTTCCCCATCTGTAAACAATGCTCATCACACAGTGGGATGGAACATTTAGGGCTACTGGTGTTTGCTGATCTTTTAGTCAATTTTTGTTTTTAATTCCCTTCTCTTTTCATACTCGCTCTCTCTCTCTCTCTCTCTCTCTCTCTCTCTCTCCCTCGCATGCCACAGATGTTTTTCTTAGTCGCTCCAACAGACAGGAATCTACTGGCAAGAAGAAAGGCTCGGTCTTCCCCAGGAGAGAGGAGTACAAAGCCCCCAGTCTGCACTCAGCAGATGCAGAAAGCCAGTCCATCTGCCACCAACTCGCTGTGCCACATGGGCCTGAGAGATTTAGTACAAGAACTGACTCCTTTTTTTTTTTTTTTTTTGGTTTTACATCTGCATCAACATAAGTTTTGTGCAATATATGCACAGACTGAAATGCGAAGAAAGCAGGTCTAAATCTGGAAATTCCCAAAAATCTACTGTACACAAACACACACACATGTGCAGGCATCCACAGCGTGAGGTTATAGGGAGTGCAAGAACTATTATGTTTTAAGGAGAGGCACCCAGGGCAACTATGACAGATTTATTTAGGAAAAAGACGTAGCCCCCAGCGCGGGGTAAAGACCACTTGAACTCGCCGCGCTGACTGGTGCACTGGCGTGATTTAACGGGCTCTGAATAGTACATTATCTCCCTGGCTCTGCTGGAGCATATTTCTGCCCCGTGATATCATTATTAAGAGAACAACACAGACCAAAAAAATATGGCCTTTTTTTTCACTGTCAACTGTCTGAGCTCTGAGGCAGAGAGGGTAAACACTAAACAATCACGGCGGACCACGGGGAAACAGTGGGAGTCGGAGCAAGTGGGAGAAAAAGAGAGAGAGAGAGAGAGAGAGAGAGAGAGAGAGAGAGAGAGAGAGAGAGAGGAGAGAGAGAGAGAGAGAGAGAGAGAGAGTGAGAGAGAGAGAGAGAGAGAGAGAGAGAGAGCGCAAAAAGCAAGCAAGAGGAAAGAAAAAAATGTCACAGTGACGGAGAGCTGTTAATTGCCTTAAGCATCCACATTATGCCAGTGATGTCTTGCAATTCTCTTTAAGCACTGAGGGCTTCGGGCTCGAAAAGCTCCTTCAGCCCCCTTTAATAAACTACTCTGAGTGCCTCGCTGGAAAAGACAAACAAGGGGCCTCTGGCCTCAGAAACACTCCTTTTTACTAGGAAGGGACCGCTGTGCCCGTTTTCCACACATCTGCGACAACCGTGTCCCTCTCCCTTCAGGTATTTATTCCCCGCCGCTCCTCTCCCAGCGCTTTCCGCCGCCAAGGTCAACGGAGACAAACAGGCCCACCAGCGTCTCTGTGCGGTGGCAGCGGAACAGTGAGATGAGAGAGACAGACAGAGAGAGAGAGAGAGAGAGAGAGAGAGAGAGAGAGAAAGAGAGAGCGGAGGGGGGGAGGCGAGGGCTGCAGGGTGGAGGGTGAGGGGGTGGATAGACATGTGTAGTGGGTACCGTGGGGAGGGGGTGATGGTGGCAGCAGCTGGTTACCAACCCTGACTGGGGGGAGCCGTGATCTGAGATGCAGTGCAACGCCGCGACTATGATGGCGACGGACGTTTAAACCCACACACCCACGCACAAGCACACGCACCCGCACACACTACCGCTAACTATTAATTTTCAATTAAAACCACCGTGAAGTGCTTCGCCTCTGGGGCATTAGACAAAGTCAAGCGACCATCACATTTCACTCGTCATTTCTGCCACAGTCACTCCAGTGCATGTACCAGGTCGACACAAAGCAAAAGCAGATGATGCCTGATTGAGCCTCAACCAAAAATTGCATGTTTGGGGACATAAATTTAAAGGCAATTTAGAAAAAAATAAATAAAAAAGGACATGTGAGCTTAATAGACGCAAATGGATTCAGGAAGAAAAGACAAAGAGGGCTGTATCTATTGGAGCACAAGGACATGAATGAGGTTCACTCGGCACCGTGACTTTATCCATTTGACTCCACTCCTCCCTCCGTTCTCACTTTTAAGTGCCAGTCAGAGAAAATGAAGTGATTTCACCGTATGCTAAAATACACTCAACTGCCCCTAACAACTCCCACACAGTGATAACTAGTGTTTCCAAAGAGCAAAACAGCACACACACACACACACACACACACACACACACACACACACAGAGCGCACATACATCTGCGCCATTCATTAATTGTCACACAAATGTTTCACAAGCACAATTCATGAGCCACTTAGTCCTGGCTACAAATAAAAAAAAATCAAAGAGCCAAATAAGGTTTAATGAAGGGGTAGGGCTCTTTTTTTTTTGGTCCTGGGCTATGCTGATCACATGATCTGTTGCTTGTGTCCAGAGAGCAGAGACCATTACGGACTAGTGATTATATAAGTGGTTGGAAGGCAGCACCATTTTAATATACTGGACTTAAGCACCGGGGGTATCCATGGCAACTTGGCCTGCACTGTGCATTCAGAAAATCCCTAATGAAATGCCTATTAAGTGGCTGATAATGACAGTGTCCAAATATATTTGCATATGTATTCCACTGCCGGGGAAAGAAATTGAACAGTGAAGGTGTGTGTGTGGTGGGGAGAAACTGCAATCACAAGTAAAATAAATAAATACGTCGAGCTTGTTTTCTTGTTGATCGTAAAATGTTCTTTATCTTAGATCATTTTTGAATTGCTACACAATAAAAAAACTACACACACGTAAGGCTTGATTAATATTACTATTTTGCGGTTGTTTTGCTGGTAAAAAAAACTAGTAAAAGCAGTCGGGACGGGTGTGCATCGAGGCCTTCCTCTGGGAGTCTCCACATGTGACTTCCATTTGCGACTTTGGCCGAGTGCCCAACAGGACATCCCTGAGAGAGTGTTTGCTTGACTCAATATCAACAGCCCCAGTAAGCAGCGGGGAGGAGGAGGAGGGGGTGACCGGCCAGGCCCGGCCTCGGGTTCCTATTGAAAATAAACCAGGCTGCACATTCACCCGGGCCCAGGAATATCAACACGCGCTGCGAGGAGCCACGTATAGCACTCAGCATTGTTCCGCTGGTGCCTCTCCAAGGCATAATGATACCTGCGCCTCCCCTCCAGCTGCTTCGGCCGACACCGGCGCTGGGCGCAGACAGCGGGCGGGCGGGGAAATTAAAGTATACATTACAGCAGAAAAATAAAAAAGAGAATCGAAACGACAGAAGTCAGACAGTTCAAGCTGACCGGGCCCCTTGAAACGAAGGAGCTTGTGGCCGAGCGACAGACACTCCGGGTCAAATTGGCCCTCCTAGGCCGCTCCTCTTATTTTTCCCACTAGCACAGCTGCTCCAACCGCCCGACCCCCCCTTCTTAAAAAAAATAAAATAAATATGAAAAAGATAGAAAGAAAAATAGCCTTTTCTTCAAAAGAGCATTTGAATTAAAACGAGTTGCCGAAATCATAGGCTCGGCTGAGCCGGGTAAATTTAAACAAAGCAAGTGCGGCTCACAGCCGTTTACCTGTTATACAGCAGATTGGAATGAGATAAAAGACTAGAGCATGGCAGACAACTTCCCCTTTTTTTCCACGGCAGAAGATATTATCATATAGTAAAGACAGCTCCACTTTAAATTAGATTTTATCTATTTAGAGAAAAGTACACGAGTCCCCGTTGTTGTCTCTTTTTTTTTACGTTCCCGGCTACTGAGACGTCATGAAGATGAAGAAACCGCTAAAAGGAGACGAACAATAGTGAGATTTCCTGCCCATGGATGAATCTGAGACCCATTTGCGACAGTGATCTGTGGTGTCTGGGCGTCCCACATCTCCCGCTCTGCCAAAGAGATTATCATTCCCAGAACCGTGGCTACACAGTTGAACGGCAGCAGGACACGCTTCACCGACAGTCAAAAGAGCACAACACCTGTGTATGCTATGCAACAACCACTTGCCAACTTCCAAGAAATCCTGCCAGTGCATTCGCAAGTAGCAATGAAATATACTTTCACTCAGGATGAGGGGGTTATTAATCATCGACCATGAATTGGATAATAAGGACAAATTTGGGAATCACGTCCAGGAGCCACTGAGATTGTTCTGAGTGCTGGGGAGTCCTCTTACTTCGGCCTTCTGACTTACTGCTGACACAGTGGCTATCCATTCATGACTAAAAGACACCAATTACAACTTAAAAAAAACCCCTGATCAAATTAATTCAGGAAAATGGCATTCCAGCAAAGAATAATAAACTCATTATGTGGAAATTTCAAACTCTTCTATTCTCCACACCGCGGCTAATTCAAACCTAATTTTTACTGGCCACTAATTTGAGGGCGAAGGGCGGGGGATAGGAATTACATCTGGAGGTAATTCATCACGTGGAACTGAGCCCAGTGGAGGCCATGAATCCCCTCGCCCAGTGGAGGCCATGAATCCCCTTCCACCCCCCCCCCCCATCTCTCTTAAAAAGAAAAGAAGAAAAAATTGAGACAGACAAGACATAGAGAAAGAACCACTTAGGTCAGTGGTACTTCCGGAGCACTGAAACAACACTTTTGCCGAAAATGTTTTCACTTTGCTGTCACCAGCGAGGACTGGAGAGGATATAGGTGCTGCAGGCTCAAGTGGACAGACAGAGAGAGAGAGAGAGAGAGAGAGAGAGAGAGAGAGAGAGAGAGAGAGAGAGAGAGAGAGAGAGAGAGATTTCCAGGAAATGTGTGACCTCTTATAGGGTTTAGACTCTAAGACAGCTAAGAGCAGGGCATAAGATGTGGAATTTAAGGAAGTTCATGTGTGTGTGTGTGTGCGCGCATGGGGGGGGGGGCATATAAAGGTGTTGCGCCCACACTTAAGCTTAGAGTTTACGAGGACGTCTCCCTCTCCAGTGACCAGCTACATCTGGGCTGCCTAAGTGGGCTGCCCAATAAATGGCACAGTTTTCCAATGACCTGCAGTTTTCAAAAGCACAGAGTAAAGGGTATCCAGCTGTATCAGTTTCACTGTATGGATGCAAGACTGAACACTTATTTAAGGGGAAGTATTCGTAAGACCAAGAAAAGGCCCAAAGCGGACATACCGTATACGAAATGTAACGTCTCCCCCCCACACCCCAAACAATCAGGCACAGTGAAAACTCCCCGCAGGAGGATATATTAACATGTGACAGAGCAACCCGCCTCGGTCCCCTTCCACGCCAGAAGCCCCGTGCGCTCCGCTTCCATCCTGTGCCACCCCTCCGACACTTAATGTGTTTTCCAAATGAAAATAAACGGAGTCCAACCGGTCCGAGGCAGTCCTACTCGGGAATATGAGATCAAATAAAGGGCTTCTGTGGAGGCTGAAAGGAGAAATGAAATGGCTTCTGAAGGGGAGATGTAGCGAGTAATAAAATTACTCCTTTATACCCTCCTAAACAGCAGATGTTCCCCCTGGAGTGGGTGAGGGCTTCACTTTGGTCAAAGACAAGTATGCAAGTGGCAATTTTGCACCCCCCCCCCGCAAAAGATTCCCAGATACACTTCTGGAGGACTTGGCGCGGTGCAATTTTTTTCTCGAAAAACGAGAAAACTATTTCGGCAACAAGTTAAGCGGAACTCCGCGAGTTTTCACTTTGATGATGTGCTGGCACACGCCGTCACTGAAAAGGTATGTTCCATTAAACTGGAACAGCGAGATGATTCATAAGCCTATTGCTTTTCAATGAGTTCAAACTGGGCTGAAATGTTTCGGCCGAACAGTTGCATTTTATACTAACACATACGATTGACTTGGAAATGACCGTGGTGTAGCACAAACACAGCGAATCGTGAGCTTGTGATGGGGAAAAATGTCACTACTTTAAAATGAGTTTGTGATGGCCTATTATACAAGCACGGTTCCATTTGGCATGGGAGGGGGGATGGGGTGGCGGGGGGAGTGACGACAAAAGTATGAATCAGGACTACTTAAAATCTTGTAATTGATTTGTGTTCTGAAAAAGCTGGTCACAATAATATTCAAATGGACATTTTTTTTTTTTTTGCCAAAGCAGAAGGACAATATTAGAGGAAATTTGGAATTGGAGAGAATACATTATGATTCATTATACAGCAGCTATTAAACCTTCAGTAAAAAAAAGGGGGTTTAGCACAAGGATTGAGCCACTTATCAGACGTACTCACTGCCTTTAAAAGCTGTCCGTGCTCAGTGCTCTGAGTGGCAAAAAAGCAATCGCTGATGACTGTGAAAATAGGACGAGATGTACAATTTATCAAAACAGACGCGGCTGGGAAGGGGATTTCAGAGAATCGAGGGTTGCGGCTGTTTGTTCAAAAAACGCAGGCCAAAGGAAGACCGCAATTTACTGAATAAAATGAAAAAAATCCGAAAGAACGAAATTCAGCGACACGATTTTTAAAAAGTTATCCAAAAAGTGGTCCGACATGTTGTGATATATTCTACGTATGTTGCAAAGGATGACGTTTTGTGAAAATGTGCATAACGTGTTCTCCACATGAGGTTAACCTATTACACAACAAACTACATCAAACGACCTGCGGATGCACACAACTTCCGTTTGCTTGACGCGGCCTTGGCATGTAATTATGCGGTATAACGACGGGGGTTGACGATGTTTGCGCTATGCCTCGGAATGAGGTTTGTGGCGCGGGTTTGCATCACCGAACGCTATTCTCCTTGACAACCAGCGAGACAGTTGTGTACAAACAAACACAAGCTGAGAGCAGACTCATTAAAGGATCTCCTAACACCAGAATCCCCAAAATAGTGAGCGGGGAGCGTGCGTCTGCGGCTTGAGACACTTGTCAAGCCGTCATCGCGGGGTGACTCCTGATTTACACAAGAGCACCTAATTATGCCTCGGAGACAACATTTTCAACACTTGGCAAACTCGGGGAAACATCAGTAACTTTCTCCCCTGCACCGTCTGCTTCCTCTGCCGTAGCCTGTTGCCATCGATTCAGGGAGACAAATGGCAAAGGGGGACGTCTCTGACAGCTTAAAAGTACCCATCGTCCGCCTGCGAGACGTCTCCCCGGCACATCCAGGCCTCGACGATTCCCAAACAAACAGCAGGCTCCACTTCAAATACATAGCGGGACTATTAGGTAATCTTCGCCTTTGTTCGCTCTCCGCGAAGCCGCGGTGACTAACCTCAATCTCTCCGCGTTCCACCTCTGGCCTTCGAGCTGACAGCACAACACTTAGCGCTGCCAGGACGATCGCGGAATACCATGATGAATGGCTGGGAACGATCTGGTAACGTATACACGCGCGCACGCGCACACACACACACTCACTCTATTGAGTGTATTTAGGGAAAAAAATGTTATTTGTTGTGTTAAGATGCCTGTTCCCGTGTGGTTTTTCGAAGTGAGAGGGGGAAAAGAGAAGAGGCGGCCGGCAGCACAAGGTCTCTTTGTTTTGGGACGGGACAAATCTGAGGTTTCCTTTTTTTGGATATTCAATATCCTGCAAGGTAACAAATGCAGCTACAGTAGTCTAGTGTCTAGCTTTTTTTTCTTTTTTTTCGATGGGGGGAGCAGAGGTTTGCAACGTGTGTCTGTGAATTGTTGCATGCTTCTTAGTCAATCGCTGTGTGGCTTGCGTGAGTCCCCTTCAACAAAGCCTGGGAAATCAATCAATTTGAACAAGAAATACCTCTAACGCCAGATGTGGCACTGAAAGAAAAAAAAAGACCTCAGAAGACATGCTAGTATAAGGGACGCTAAGCGACCCAAAAAAAAAAATCCTGTTGAAATGAAAGATTTATTAAAAATGAATCAAGTTGTCAAAATGGTACCTACCACACTTTGTATTTTCTGCTTGTTATTTTAGGTGGCTTCTCCGAGAGGTACCATGTCAAATCTGGAAGTGTGTAAATGTCTGACTCTGAAATATATATCTACTCTGTTTACTTTACGAGTTGCCAAGGAGAATGAAAGACAAATGTTTCATTAGCAGGTGACTTTTTTTTTTTTTACGTTTCTTTTACAAGTCTTCGGTAGTTCCGCTCCTTGACACATATGCGCGCACCCTTTCATACGCTGAATATAATTATGAATGCAAGGCTTCGCTATAGGGAGCTGAACTTTTCACACCTTTCAAAGCCACAAAATTGGATGGTTTTGTGGTTGTGCAGCTGCCGCTCCACGCTAATGCAAGGCGGTGTCATATGAAAAATATTCCTCTCCCCAAACCACAGGGCTGGTCATTAATGAAACACAGGCTGCGCAGTGAGGTCATGCAGAGTCTAGATTTCAGCAGCCACACTTAAAAACCGCTCAGAGAGAATAGAGAAACATGAACACAAATCAGATTCCAGCTCCAAGGACGGGGAAAATAAATAAATAGAGAAAGGCACTGGCCCCTCTCACATTTTCCCCCAGCGCTCTGCAAACAACCGTCAACTGCGGCTCAGAAACAGCTCACAATGAGAGCAGACTAAACAATCGGGTCCCGGCCAAGGAAAATGCTAAGCAACTCCGCACACAGGATGTTTCACCCTAATTGCCAACTATCAAATCTCACAATGGAATCTATCCATTTGGCAATATCTTCACAGTAAACTTGGCATTTGCACTTTTTGCTTTTAAAAAGTGTCAACTTGTGTGATGAGGAGAATGAAGAAGAAGAAGAAGAAGAAGAAGAGGAAAAAAATAAATAAAGATGGAGAAAACACAATTGTCGAGGATTTCATTTCTAGCGGGGATTTGCTGGGGTTTTATTGAGCTTACTGGGGGGAAAGAAATAGCAATAATGTCTGCTGAGAGGAGGGAGGGAAAAAAACTTTTATTGGATAAAAGGTGCTAGGGGTCTTGTAAACGAGTAATTAAAATCCACAGCATTAAGATAAACAGACTAAATGGGTCCCCAAAGACGTCCAGGCTCGGGGAGGGAGGGGGATGGAGGCCAAGCCCGACCCAGTGGGAGAGACTGACAGGCTGTGTACTGGAGGTGGGCATGGGAGCGTAACTGGAACCCTGGGACCGGTGTACCAAACAGGGTTACTGGGAGGGAGCGGGGCTCTAAACAGGAAACTGACGGGACAGTCTCCACCGTCCACCATGTGGCATTGTATTTTCCAGCCAGTCGAAGCCGGGGCTCACGGAGACCCCGTGACTTCAAACAAGCCAAAATAGCAGCACATTCATGAAACAGAACAGAACTACTGGGAATTAAGGAAGGGGGCGGGAGAAAAAAAAAAGAAGAAAACACACACACACACACACACACACACACAAAATGGTAGCGGGCCTCGACAGCAGATGGTAAAATTAACATTTCAACAGTTCCTTCCTTTCATGTAGGTCTCGGCAGAACTTTTTTCTTTTGGGGAAAAAAAAGTAAGAGGGGCTTGGGTTTTGGTAAGATACCGTGGTAGAGAAGAAGGCATCTGGAAAAGAGGAAGAGGAGGATTGGCTTATTGCTCCTGATGGTCCACCTCTATGAAAAATTAAATGGGTCTGTTTTGCAGGTTTCCCTTCTCCAGAGTGCCTTAAGCTGTGTTATGGAAACATCATCTTGGTCATTCATACGCTTAAAAAAAACACCTGGTGATGAAAGAAAATAACCTATTCCTCCCTTTCTTTCTCTCTTTCCTCTAAAGGCCCAACGCTTTGACTGTGTGGCCTCGCCCTGTGAAGCCCCATTTTTATTTTTATTTTTTTTAATGTCTATCCATTTGCCTTCATTTGCCAGAAGTTGGCCATATCTATTGGAGCGTTAAGTCATTTGCCCAAAATGCTCTGCAGATTCCATTTTTGAATTCTTGATACACACTTCAAAAGGGTGCCAGAGAGATGTTATCATAGATTGGACTTGGGAACACCGCGGCGGCATCTCTAATAAAGACCCAAACAATGGACAGCCTCTCTCATTTCCAACCCTGTCCAATGGAGCGTCTCAGTAGTACCCATTAATTTGGACACAGTTCTGGCTAAATTACATGTGTTCCACCTCTGTGACATTTTAAATGCAATTAAAAGCTGGTTATGGAAGTGTGCGCGGACTTCCCTGTGATGAAGGAAAAAATCACCGACGTGATTAACATGCAAACGAGCTCACGCTGGCAGACTAGATTGGGGTTTGAAAACCTCAATTACTTTTGTGTGATTATCTATTTACCAGTACACAGATTTCCATTTCTCATCTCCAGCCGCGTTCCCCATGCACGAGCCTCAATTATACAAAGGCACACCTTTATTTATGATGCGCATGATGCCGAAATACAGGCTCCAGTTATTTTTCACTCGGATGTATCTGCGCCTTTGCGGGTAGCTCCGCCAGAACGAGACGCCGAACCATTTGCTTTGTGAGCACTTAATATGATCTTGACCCCCACCGACCTACACACCCCCAATCCATCCATCCAACCCCTATTTAAACTCAGTTTAATCCCCCTCTCCCTGGTAAGACAGCAGGGAGAGCAATGGAGAAAGGGCAGGCCTTTCAACTGCATTTTATGCTTAAATACTGCTTATTTACTTCTAAGCTACAAAGAATATATATATATATATATATATATATATACATAGCTCTAAAATAGGCAACACGTGGGGTAACTTGCAACTATTACTAGTAGTAGTTCACAGGAAGGTGTGGATTTAAAATAAATGTAGAAACACTCCAGGCCTATAATCTTGTCGAAGCAATTATTGCAGCAATGCCTAAGGAGTTTGCAATTTAATTCATTTAAATGGACGCTATTTCCATATATATATATATATATATATATATATATATATGTATAGTTTCAGTTAAGGTCAAAATATACCTGACATTTCTCAAGAAAACAAGCGTTAAGAAACCATCTGATAATTTTACATTTTTTAAACTATCTCACAAAGCAAAGAAAATATTTAAATGGACGCTATTTCCATATATATATATATATATATATATATAATATATATATATATATGTATAGTTTCAGTTAAGGTCAAAATATACCTGACATTTCTCAAGAAAACAAGCGTTAAGAAACCATCTGATCATTTTACATTTTTTAAACTATCTCACAAAGCAAAGAAAATGAATGTACCGTACAGTGCCTGTCAATGTGAACTTCAACTATTTCATCTGAGGTGTGAGGATTTTCTTTTTCTTCCCTAAGAGGTATAGTGCATGGTTTTATTGTTTGCCAGGTTTCCTGCCTGTTTCTCGGTGCCCAGGGAAAGAGGAAGACACACATCTGTGGCAAAGCCTGGCTTTTTTTTTTTTTTTTTCCACCTTGTGCCCGGCATACATAAAACATGCCCTGTTGCTTCAGCTGGAGCAAAAAGGAAAACAGTGCCATCAAGTGAAATTTCTGAGGATTCCTCGGCAGATCCATCACCTTATCAAACCCGCGGGCAGAGAGTCTACTTTGATAAACTTCTTTTGATGGCGATAAGAGATGTTTTCATTATCAGAGAGGTACCTCATCACATCTATCTGTAAATAAAATCGTTTTTAAAACGTGCAACCGAAATTCAGTCTTTACAACTGCTATTTTGGTCTGAAATAAATGATCTAAAAATGAATTTTAACTCTAGATGGGAATATCGGACACAAGAGCACCGCCTACTAAAGTATGATAAGACAAGAAATGAACATGGTGCGATGCTGACTTCATCTGCAGAATCCTGTTCGCGGTACCTCAGGAACAAAGGGAATCGTTATTACTATTTGAACTCAGTTGCCAGGACGAGGCACCAACAGTGGTCTGAGGCGGCTGGAGTAGATAGAAAGAATCAAAAAAAGCTGGGGATACGGCATATTGAGTGAGTGAAACTGGTGGTGACGGCTGGAATCACGAGTGAGGGAGAATAAAAGGGAGAGAGAGAGAGAGAGAGGGAAAGCTTAGATAATAGTAGATAATGGACAATTAACTCGGGCTAGTAGTGCCGGCTGCAGTGAATAGCAGCTTGTGGTGCAGTAAGTCCCCGATCACCACTCAGCCATATTCACACTGGGAATAGAGGCGATATCAAGCTGCAGGCTACGGGGCCTCAGAGGTGTACACGTTGCATTAGCAATCTCCACAATGCCTTCAAACAATGCTCGATACCAACAAAGTGTCCCAGAGTGCAAACGCAAGCACTCAGCCGGTGGGAAGTCTGCGGTGCCATAACCTTGTCCATTGTTTCACGTCCTTTCAGCATCAAAATAAACCCAGGAGCTGTAAATCCATTAAAGAAAAGGGGGGGGGGGGAGTAACAGCCATTCCATTCCTGGATGCAGACCCAGAAATTAGCATAATTAAACCTATATAAAAAGCTAATTGCATAAATAAATGAGCGAGCGTCACCGCCGTGCATTGCGGAGGAATGAAAAGCGAAATGACGCACTCCTATCAGGGGTCTCAGAAGTGTTTTTAACTGCCCATCCGGCAAAGCGCCATCTAAATCTATTGATCGGTGAAACACAGGGGCCCAGGGGAGGCAATTCACTTAATATCATACATCTAATGATGAGATGAATAACGATTATGCCGTTTGGTAATTAAACGTCTTACACACCATTTAACTGACTGCGCGTCAGGAGGGGTCGCTGGAGGTCATCGCGATTGTTTTTCATTTTCGCGCTCAGCACGAAGGCAGGAGACGTGCAGGAGGTACGGGTGGGGGTGGGGGGTGGGGGGGTGTAAGAAAACAGTGCATGACACAATAGTGAAAACACACTAATGCCTGTTAGCAGCTACGGCAATAATACGGCATGTTGTCAGGACTTGACGGGAAAACTATTCGGAGGGCGGGAAATTGAGGAAAACAAACTAAGACAAAGATCTCTTTCTTATTTGATAGATTTGCTCGTACATAGGGGGAATATACATGCACAGTGGGCTTCAAACGTGACCCTGCACGCTAATATAAACTCACGTATACGTGCAGTATTATACATAGCCCGTGCATCCTTTGACAACAAGTAATAAATGAGTGGGAAAAAAAAATAAGCCCGTGACAAGGCCGGCGTGTAAAAAACAGGGTATTTGCATACATGGAATGTGTCTGACACAAAAGGTGTGTCTAACACACGCTCTGAGAGCCACTTCACTGTCAACATCCACAACCCTAATCCCTACTTACGTCCAATAATTACACAACACCGAGGTGTCACTGTGTTGTTTCGCGGACAGGCCGGTGCTGAGCTAATTTTTTTGATCTCTTGGGTGACGTACATAGTAGGGGAGGCCAGGTCAAAAAGTAAAAAAAGGCCAAGTAAAAAAAGTCCATCCTTTCCTCAGACGGCCAACAATGCCTTCCTTTTGTGGCCGTATCGCACGCCTTCACACGGCATTCACCGACAGATGGATGTGTGTCACGTGCCGCGGCTCCTTATTGTACGGTGGCTCGCAAACATTGTCAGGCCAAAAAGGGGGACAGGATTAAAGCCCGCTGCGCCCATTGAGGGGAACAGTACGCAGAAAGAACACAGGAACAATGGCCAAATGGAGGACCGGTATCACAAGGGTCCAATGTCTGCCGTGATGAATATGTGGGAGATTATAAGCCATTCCATCATTTCCTTAATGTGAAACTCTCTTCCTCATTCGTCGACTATTCACCAAATAAATGAGAAAACTATCACCGGCGCAGAAATATTCCACAAAAGGCAGAATGGGGCGGGGGGGGGGGGCTGAGTTTTGAATGACCCCCGTGCCTTTGACAATGCAGGCGCTGGCCGGACACTATCACCGGCGCAGAAATATTCCACAAAAGGCAGAATGGGGCGGGGGGGGGGGGCTGAGTTTTGAATGACCCCCGTGCCTTTGACAATGCAGGCGCTGGCCGGACACATTCGGAGTCAGTGGAGTGAGTAGGACCTGGGAGAGTATTTATCCCCGGGCACAATGCAAATGTATTAACGTGTCACCTATACCACTTTACGGCACAGAATGGAGGCCCGGCGAATACAAGGGAGTTTCATATAACACCGCGGTGGAAATATGAAAGTCGGTGTGTGCCTCTGCTGGAAGCCCTAAACTGAGGTGGACACTGGTTTTAAAGGAATCAGCCCTTGCATGGAACCGATATGCTAACTAAGCCACCTATTAGGTCCGACCTGCAGAAAGCGCTTGAATTAAACAGCTTGGAAAGAACTTCTGAAAAGAAAGTATAATTACAGAGTTACAGTGTAAAGAGAGAGTGAATAAAGGGCCGAGACTGCTTTTTGCTGTGGGTATCTTAATAACTTTTTGCAATATCTGTGAAAGCTACTGTGTCTGGTTAAGGACACCTTCTGGGAAACTTGCCAGGCAAAACATAAACATCCTTAACATTATAAACTCACAGTATATACAGACTGTATACTAAGGACGGGCTATAAGCGCCCACTTGACTACGAGCTCTTGAATCCAACTGTTCTCGAAAAACATTCAATCTTGTGATATTCCTGTGCTCTGTCCGCCACCTCGACATCACTGACACCTTTTCAGCCAGCCACGAGGAGCGCGTGTGTCCGTTTGTGTGTGCGCGTGTGAAAAGAGAAAGCCCCTGTGCAAAAGCTACACGTGTGTATGGGACGAGGGGTATGTGTGTCACCTACCCAATCACTGCGGTCTATTCCAGAGATTCCTCCCCTGGTAACCTGGTTTATTTACTTTATCTACAATATAATGCTCCAGTGAACATTAGCAACTTTGAGACGCAAGTTTCAATCAGCCGTCGAGCCGCGGCGTGCGAGCGCTGGAGAGTGTGCTCAGCCAGGTGCGGAGAAGAGATGAACACCATCGCCGGAGAGAGACGGAGTGGCTCCGAAACCCCAGGGCTGACAAAGAGCTCCCGAAATAACACAAAAATAAAAACGGACAGCGGGAGAAGAGGGAGAAAAGGGGAAAACAAAAGGATAGTAGAATAGGAAAAGCAGGGAGGAAAGGCAGAAAAAATAAACTACCCCGGACAGCAGGGGGGAGGGGATCAGGAGAGGGGGAGAGAAGGCGGTGTGAACAGTGGGTATGTTTTAAAAAATAAAAGAGGGAAAAAAACCGCGATTATGGTGTTGAGAGACGGGGAGAAGGAGTGAGACGGACAGACAAAGGGAATGAGAGAGAGAGGCACTAACAAAGTGAAAGAGAAAAAGCATGGGAGAGAGACGGAGGGAGGGAGGGCGGGAGGGAGACGAGGTGTTCTCGGAGTGGGTCTTGTCCAATAAACACAGGTGAGCAGCTCGACAGGCCGGGACCACCGGGCTGACTGACAGCTGAGAGCTCTCACTGACCTGCAGCTTTATGTTACATGACACGGGGAGTGCAACTCAACTGACAAAGAGAAACCGCCTGCGCGCGCCCGCGCACACACACACGCACACAAGCCGACGCAATTGTGCACACGCGGCTGCTTAAAACAGCATCCGTGCTCCGTGGCCGCCTAGTTGCAAACACCGAAAAAGAAGAAAAAATAAATCCACTCCCACGCAGACAAGACAGACAGACGGGAGGAAAAGACATGCCATTTCCCTTCACAGGTGAGCGGGAGACGGGAAACACCCCGGTGCTTCAGTTACTTAGTGGGAGAACGTGAGGAGTTGTAGGGGCGGGGATGGGGGGGCGGGGGGGTCCAGAATGTATGCTGTATGTGCCGACTGAATCTTTTCCACATGACGGGCCTCGGGCTGTTTTTGTCAACTGCACTCTTGAGCAGCAAGGAGTCAGGTAGTGTGACCACATGATTGCCCGAGAGGCACTGCGGTGAGAGAGGGAGAGAGTGAGGGAGAGAGGGGGGGGAGAGGGATCGGTGGCCGGGAACAGGACCGATGCAGCACGCATGATGAGGTGTAATCACAAACCCCATTCAGAGTGCAGTGGAGTTTGTCAACATACACACATTCACATTCCACTGTCTGTCAGCTCTGTGACCCAAATCGAGCATGCTATGTGCGAGTGTGAGTGTATGTGTGTAGATGCGCACACAGGCGCGCGCGCGGGCGGATGCTTTCTGCCCATTTCGCCTCCAACCAGGTAGTAACAGTTGCACTGTGGGAGGCTTGCGGTCTGCCATGGGGAAGTCAGATTCCCAGCTCTTGTCGGGTCTTTCTCGGCCGCCCGCCTGTATCCCTTTTCAAGCTGCGATCAAATGATCATTATGAACAAAGGACTTGGCTTGTTGCCTCTGGATTAAAAGCTTTTTCAGGGGGCCGTGACCGCGCGGCTTGATTTAAAACTTTGACTGGAAAAATGGGGAAAAAGAGCGAGGGGAAGAGCGTGCTGCAGCTGAGGAGGACACCATGTCGAAAAGAGTGTTGTGTCAAAGATATAACGGGGCAAAATTATGAACTTGATAAGTGCAGTCTCCTACTCATCACAACGTATTTTTCAAATATCTATTCTGTTAAATAGTACTTCACCATTTTGATTCAGTTACCTGAAATGGGTAAAGTTTTGGCATTTGAATTGGTAATCTGAACTTAATTGCTTTTTAATGGTTGTTATTATTATAATATATGCATTACCGCTAAAATTATAGGCCGTAAAATCTGAAATTGTATTCAAACGTTATTTGTCATCCATCAAGGTTAATTATTATTCCTCATTCTCACACAAGGACATTTCATCTCTCTGTGATAGTTGTGTGCATCACGTGTTTGCTTAAAAAAAACAAAAAAAAAATGATGTATTTCCTTGAATTTACAATTCTATGAATGCGAGACGGCATGTGACTATATTAACATAATGTTTCCATTTTGGAAATAGCCTCCGACGCCAAGACATCAGCATAGATTCGTCAGCAATTAAAGATAGATATACACTGTGACGTAATACGCAGTCCCTGCGAGAGATTAGATTAAAATTGGTGTAGATACGGCGCGTAATGAAAATATCCCTATAAAACACTGGACTGTGAAGGGCTAACGTATACAAGGGGCTGAAATTAGGCTTCGTGACAGTTTCGCGATAACACACAAGTTCAATCTGTCAAGAGCACCAGCGTTTGGGCCTTGAGAGAAGAATGCGAGACTGTTGTGCGACTGATTCATTGGACACGATCACCTGCGAACGAAGCCACTCATAATTCATCCCACCTGAAATAAGGGGTTCAAACTAATGTCAGCCGGCTCTGATGTCATGCTTGCCTCGGGGGGGTTGGGTTTCACAATAATCTCAGGCTCTTGGAGGGATGCCATCGGGCCCCGGCTTCTGCACCCGAGATTCCTCCAATTAACTCGCGGGGGGAAAGAATAACACCGCGAAACACTGGATCCCCCCCGCTCGTTTATAGAAATTAAGCTGGTGCATGCGGTATTTGCAATCAATCATTTTCCAGAGTATCAGTCATCTCTAATATGAGGCGTACCTTCGAGGAAATACTGGAGGGGGCCCCAAAGTATGCTGAGGTCACCTCTGCTCAGGGCAAATTAAAGCCCCCCCCCCCTTTTTTTTCCCCAAATTATATTTTCCAAAATCGCACATTCCTCTGCAAAACCTGCATGACGCGGTGGAATTCAGACTACAACTGGATCAAATATAAAGTGGACTAAGGAGAGAGAGCGAGGAATAGCATAGTCAGACACACAGATCAATAGACTCATTGAGCCTCTTTATATTCTCCTTAAGGAGCCTCCCCCCTGTTCCTGCCTCCATTCTCATGGCAACTGTGCACTCTGGACAAACACTCTGCACGCAATCTCTCTCCTAACTCCTGAGAAAAGATGTGGCACAGAGAAAGAAACAATATTACGATGTTCATTTAAAGTATAGCAGCTCCGGACTGGATTTGGCCTACAGTCGTGGTTTTATTTTGGAGGTGAGATGGGTTTCATGTGGGATGCAAATGGAAGGGGAAAAAGGAAGCAGACACTATCAGGTGTGAAAAATATTTCCACAGCGGAAATAATGCGAGTACAATTCCAGAGTCTATTTTAAAAAAACGGGACGGCTGCTAATCCGAGAGATCAGCAAAAAATGGGCGGGACGTCATTGGTCCGTCCACTCTTGCTTCATTTTGCTCACAGCGTGACACTATCAGACCCCCGAACCACACTTCATTAAACTGAAATATGGAAACTTGGGGAAGTTCCAAAAAACTTCCGGCTCCCCACCCCCTTCTGCTTAAGTGGGGAGGACAAAACAGTGGACCGTGGAGAGGAGGGTGCGTGAAGAACGCAGCAGATCCTCGGGACCGAGAGCCGAAAGGGAAGGAAGAGAGGCGAAGAGGGAAAAGTGAACCTTTGATGAGTAAGACTTTTTTTTGTTAAGTGAGGGAGCTTAACTTTAAAATATTCTGGGTGGCGGTGAATGGGGGATTGACCAATGGCCCTGATCTCAGCCACACACTGGGGCCACTGGGGTTAATGGTGGATAAAGATTAGAAAAAAAAGGGAGGGGTTGCTTTTGCCTGATCTCCATCCAACCCGCACATCCCCCACCCCTGCAGTGTTCACCTCCTCCGCCAATCCCAAATCGGCCAGACAATGGATGGCTACCAATGGGGAATGATCCGAGGGCCCTTTGATTTCTCTGCCTCCACCCCCACGACTTCTCCGAGTGCTCCGGGGTAAAGAGCCGTCGAGGTTCCCCCTGTTTGCCCGCTCTCCCACGGACGACAGTTAGCAGGCTCAGGGAGAAACCATTTGAGGATTGGAAATGGAATGACAAGAGGTCTCTGATCTATGACAAGAAATCAATTTCCAAGTGGAAATGTGAGCAGAGGGCTGTTCAGTCCGAAACTGCAGCTTCTTTAAAGATACACTTAATTGCCGTAGATTTTTATACATAAGTCTACACGGGGAGCGCGGTTCGCAGTGTTGGGGCAATTACACTTTTTTGTAATGATTAGAAGGACTTTTTTTTTTTAGGCCAGCAGATATGCAGTTAGAGTTCATCTTTGAAGATTTAACTGAATACTCGACAAATTAAGAACTAATATTTAAATCTCTTTTAGGTGGATGAGGAAATCTGGACTCTGCTTCTCTTGCGGGCTCGATGGTACTCTGGGGGGTGGGGGGGGTAGACCCGGTTTGCAATAAAGCCACTCAGCATCTTTTTCTCCTGCCCATACTCTTTAATCATATCTCTAACTCAAAGGCACAACTTGGTGATCAGTAGTAGGATAAATAGATTTTGTTCCAAAGGTTTGAGGCAGATTATCCAAAATAAACCTTTGGATTCAAAGCAAAGACATTTTTCGGCTTCAAATCTGCAATGACCAACCGAAGTAAAGTTATTTTTGCAATTTTTTGACTTTTTAGTCAGACCCACTTACATGTACTCTTAGTGACTGATAATTGACCAACAGCGCGATATGGACGATACCTGTAGCAAATCCTCCTTTCATTTAAACATTCACACGCACACACACACACTCACTCACACTTTTTTCTTTTGACACAAAGCTCGATTCTTCCCTGCTATGTTTAGAAATGAAAATGAAAAGTTTTACTCCTTCTTTCACTACCACTGTCAGAAAGTGTATTGAGATGTGTGTGTGCACTCGTGCAGTGCGGATGCAGTATGTGCGAGAGGTCTAATCAATAGAAAGGCCACGTTATTCATGTTGGAGATATAATTGGTGACTCTCATTACGTGACCCCCACATTCTTCACACTCATTTGTGCGCTGACCTGGTGTCAAACGGCATCTTGTATCATTAGTTTTAAAATAGGGAGCTGTCTTCTATCGGGTCCAGATTTTGCAGTACTACAAATGTGCGAGATCAACCGAATAGTTATTACTTGGGAGACCTTAACCGATGTACAGTGAGGATTTGGCATCAGCCATTATTTACACTCAAAGAACAAAAACTAAAAAAACATTGTGACATCCCAACAACTTTTAAAAGGAGGGTGTGTAAATCTCAAATTGGTGAACTAAAATGTTGTCCTATTGCTTGACAGAACAGAATGTAAAATGATGAGAAGCAGCACATTTTTGTGGGTAATACATTGTAAACACCACACTCTTCTTTTTTTTTTTTTTTTTTTTTTTTTTTTTTTTTTTTTTTTTTAAATCAGAATAATACCTTCCAAAGCATATCATTTTTTAAATGTTCTTTTTTTAGTTCCTGGCTCTGCTGCCTTGTCATTTCAGCACCCGGGACTGTGTAACTCTGAGGCCAAACCCCACAAACAGTTTATGACTGATGTAGCTCATTATAGTCAACACAATAATCTGGAAGAAAACACAACGCCAAGACATACAGAGACAATGAAATAGATTTCCACTTACCACTTTTGACTTCACAGCGCGTGTCTTCTGCTTTCTTCTACGGGCGCAGACTGTGCATGTGCATATTTCATCCTAAGAGGAAAAATGGGAAAATGGACGTTTGTACTAAATAGCAGTAACAGTAAAAGCTGCAGGCTCTAGTTTCTGTATGACCACCGAATACAAAGTCCAATAATATACGTTTCAAGGTAATATAAATCCTACTTCTGTTCTGCTGCAAATCTCAATCAAGACATCAACACAAATAAATATAACAAAAAACCCTGTTATCCAAGCTCGGCAACACTTGTCGGCCATAATGCATATCATAACTTCTAAGCTGGAGTAGATTGAAAATCCTTGGGGTGTGAAAACCAAACAGGCACAACTGAAAGGTTGCCCAGTGGAGGGGGAATTCTATCAAGGTGGACAAGATGAAGATTTGTTACATTTGAGGGGGAATGGAGCCCCCTTGACCTCCACTCGCTCCTACAATCACCCAAAACACAGTGGGGCTAATAAAACTATAATAACACAGCCAAAGATACAGTTGGTGTCTCGATTTGAAAAAAAGAAAACTAAATCAGTTTATCATTTCGTTCAGGACATTCCTTGCGAGAGTTTCACTCGGATGTGCGGACGAGCATGAGAACAGACTGTAGGTCACTGTTCATTTTAACGCTGATCCCTGAGAAGACACTGTTAATACAAGTCTAATCTCCCTCAAGGTTGCGGATTCTTTGACAGATGGACACGGAGGAAGCGTGTTCAAATACTCACCCCCAGGGCAGAGAACTTGCTGTTGTGGCTGTCCGTCGCGGGAGAATGGATGGAGTCCAGCGATGTCAGAACCTCTGAGATAAGACAAAAGCAGTGAGTATACCATTAGTGCAAATCTATTTCACCGCATGCTCATCTTTTCTTTTTATTTATTTTTTATGTTTCCCAGGAACATTCAGGGCTGCCGTGGACATGTGTGGGCTCGACTCGATCTTGCATAACTACTTTCTGTATGGCTCGTAGGTGAAAGCAATAAACTTTAGAACAACAAAGTGCACCTGGATTTTGCGTGTGTGTGTGTGTGTGTGTGTGAGTGCGAGTGCATGCATAAACAGGCAAAGTACAGTACGGCAAAAGCTATAGTGCCCCTCCCCAGCACCCCCACGCACACACACACACTCACCCTCTCAAGTTAAAAAGGTGCAGTGCCTGGAGGGCTCAAGCTATCAACGCAGAGTAAATCACACCGTTAACCTGACACAACTGATTTCTCATGTACTTCCACTGATCGGCCAGCATTAGCATTGATGATTTTTTTTAGGTTGATCGCACAAACTGCAAAAGCTGCTACAGATCGAACAGGATAGATTTACTGCATAAACATCACGATTGCAGCATTAGGGGAAAAAAAACAAAAAAATGAATTGGCCTAATATGGAGAGGAATGTGGTGTCGGTGAATTACTGCTACCGGGGGGCAAGAAGGGCACCAAACGGCCTGGATGTTCCTCTATGAATTTTATTTTTTTTTTATCTCGCCCCTTTATTCTCCCAGAATTCCAATGACCCCTGCAGGCAACCAGCGACTGCTGAATCCTGCGGAATGTGCTCTCTGAACTGTACAAAAAGCCCTCAGCTCAGGGAGCACAGCTGAAAACGAAACATGCCAACTGCCATAATTTTTCCCTGTTTTGAGTTTGTGGAAAATGTTGCACAGATTGCCGTGCAACATTTTACCCGGAGTGGGGTGAGAGTGTTCGAGGCCGCGGGTGGGCACCAACCAGCGAATAGCAAGCTGGGAAAAAATATATAAAAAGGTCTGATAAGTTTAGAATCAGAAAAGGGGTTTTATAAAATCACATAATTTGTTTGTAAAGTGTACATATGGGTTTTTAATATAAAAACAAATATATATATATATATATATATATATATATAAGGTAACAGGAAGGGCACAGGAGAAATGTAATGATGTTTGGTTAAAAGCTTCACTACATGGGATGACTAAAGGCATTTGATCTAGGGGTTACACAGTTTAAAATATAACTTTGACACAAAACATTATTTCAAGTTAACGACCCTAAAAATGACAATTATTTGCTGTTGAGTAGACTTCAATATCACAACACCTCTGGGCTGTGAAGATGTCATGTTTTATTCACAGGAAAAGCATTAGGAATGCTATTAGTCTGTGTGACCTCCAATTCGCGGGGATTTACAAACACCACATATACCTTTATTCCAAAATATAAAAACCCATCGGTAAATTCTATCAACTTATAAATATGGCAAATGTATTCAAGTATTCATGAAGGCCTAATAATGCTATAGGCTGATATTTACATAAAGCACTCGCGCACTAAGTCAAGATAAACTATTTAAGACCCCGGACCACAAATACCTCCACACCGCAGAAAAAGGAGGGCCCTGCGATGAAAGAGGACATTATGCTAACAAGTCAGATTACTGTACACAATAACTTTATCTTAAAAGTAAATACCATCCTCGGTGTTGGAAACGGAGGGCGGGGGGGGGGGGCATTATGGAAAGTCACTGGCAATATTTCTGTAGGGACCAAATGCTCCTTATCAGTGTTAGTCGGGCAATTCAGGCCCGCCGGAAGAAAGATGAGTCTTCAAACTCATTCTATTCATGGTCAGACGTGTAATTACCCTCAGCTCACAGTCTAGACGTAACCGCTTTCACAGTATTTAAGACCCCCCTATGCAACGCGCGGACGCCATCGCCCACCGCCGAGGCCTGCACGTTAAATCTGTGGGCAGATAAATTAGTGAAGAATGCAATAAAATAGACACAATGAGGGGAACTTCATCCTCCCCGCTGCTAAATGAGATTTCTTTGAAATGCAGATCAGTGGCTCTAGATTAGTGAATTTTAGCTGCTGTCAACATCATAACAAAATACAAATGCGATTGTTCGCCGGTGCCTTATCTCCTTGCTTCCATCTGCTGGCTGGTTATTTACTCCCCCCCCCCCGATTTACTATGCAGATCTAAATAAGTCGCATCAAAAGGAGGGCTTACTGCACAATGCCTTCTTAAGCTTCTACATCAAGGTATTTGAAAAACCGGTAGTCACATGAAAAGGCTGCCCATCAAAGGCACATCTCTAATGAACTCTCCTATATCAGAGGGGGCTTGCGGGGCCTGGCTTTAATGCCGTCTGCGGGCTGAGAGAGGAGCACAGCTACAAATCAGGCTCCGCAGAGGAGGCCAGAGGAGGACGGAGAGGGGCGGGGGAGAAAAGAGAGGA
The DNA here is from genome assembly GCA_016785305.1 of Colistium nudipinnis. NCBI lineage: Eukaryota > Metazoa > Chordata > Actinopteri > Pleuronectiformes > Rhombosoleidae > Colistium > Colistium nudipinnis. The sequence goes on along the minus strand of JAFBJU010000237.1, from coordinate 467,917 downwards.
GCGAGAGGAGTAAGAGGAGAGAGAGAGGGCCAGAAAAGAAAGGAGAGATGGAAGGAGGAGGAGGAGGAGGAGGGCCTCAGTTATCGGTTGAGATTAGCTCAGCGGAGGGACTTGTCCTAGCTCCTTGCATTCATCCATCTATCTCCTAAGTCTGGGCTGAGGAAGGCAATCATAAAAAGCCTACAATAGCACTAGATTAGAACAAGTTACAATGGATTAGGCTGGATTTGGCCGCAGATTTAGTTAAACTGGAAAACTGGCAAGAGAAAAAACAAACAGCAAATGTATTACACACGCAACTTTCAACCTTAAAGGGAAAAACCTTGCCGCCTTATTCTAAATCCAGTGTACCTAAGGCTCGTCGTACAACCGCACATTAAGCAATTCAAGGGAAATGAAATCAGTTTAAAAATCTGTTTAAACGGACATATCAACCCAGTAATCAAAGGCAGAGGGAGATTTTTGGGGGGGGTTGTCAAATACTGGAAAGAGTAAAAAATAATACAGCGCCGTCTCCCGCCTTCTCTTTTTTTTCCCCAGGTCTGGGAATGGCTTTGGTAATCTCAAACAGCTTTTTGCATTACGCTCCTGCAATAACCTTTAATTTCATGGTGTATTTGTTGCATTCGGCGCACGGGGCAGGATTACAACCGACAATCTTTACGACTTGTGCGGGGAAAATAAACTGCATGGAGAGATCATGATCTGCACCCCCCCCCCCACACACACACACACACACACACAACCCATCCACCGCCGCGATCATCACCGCCACCATTCTGCTTTGTAGCGGTGTGTCTGGATGAAGGGGAGACCCCCACCAACAAGCATGCAGTTTACCAGTGAACAATTAGCCCCGGAGCAAGAGCACGCCCGGCACTGGCACATGTGGTTAAGAGGCGTGCGCTGCGGGAGAGCGCCAGATGATGAAGGGATGAGGATGGGAGGAGAAGGAGGAGGGGGGGAGAGAGGACACTGAGGGAAAGGAGGTGTGTGGCGTGTGCCAGACACGCGTGTGCCAGTTTTTTTTTTTTGTTGGGCTACTGGGCACGTCCTTTGTGATTCACCTCCTCCGAATACACTTCCTTTCCCGGAGGAGAAAAAGACAGATAATTGGAGGCGTTACCACCTTCTCGAAATTTTTGGGGAGCCCATCCAGATTGAGCTGTAATGTACAGGCATCCGACGGACACACTTCTCGTCCCTCCCCTCGACCCCGCCTCGAGCGCCCTCCCGCTCCGCAGCATGCCAACTGGGCCCAGTGCCAGTCGCATATGCAACCACAAGGGACCCTTGTCTTTTCGCCTTGCCTAATGAAATGACAAAACAACAGATTTGCATATGCAGAAACAGGTGTCGTAACAGGTTGGACTGCTTTTGACCCAGGCCGTGTTAAAGAGAGAGAGGGGGGGGGGGAAGAAAAAAGTTTATGACCAACAGCTGCCCGGAGGTATTTAGGCTCTGATGAGCTGCAAGACTGCACCATCTGCCCCCGCTGCCTGCCAGAAGTGACAATCTCAATTAAGAACCACTCATCAAATATCATAAAAATAAACCATTGTTTTGCTGGGTCCATATGTTGTGGCCGTTTTATTTTGTTCTAAGAGAGCAGCAGTCGGAGGGCTGAGCTCCCCAGGCCTATAGCTGGGATCTGGGGCAAATTCCGGGGAGCCGCACGCAGTAGCCTGCAATTACCCTCCCACCGATCCCACTGTCTTCAGACCAGAGCCCCGCGTCATCCTAAACATTATCCAAATCCATCCCCTCCACATTACAGAGGAGGGCGCGCTATAGAGCCGCTGTGGTGAAGACAAGGCCGTTGTTTAGAGTGAGGATTAGGGGTCGACATCAGAGCTCCGATAGCGAAAGGAGCTAAAATCGCAAAACCCCATATTGGCCTGCAACTCCATTAACCGCCATTAGGATTTATGCAAATGCGCATTTCCTGCGCGAGGAACAAATATTGCAGCGAAGAGAGCGGCGGCCATGATACCACCCAAATACAAAGTGATGCGTTTTGTTTTTCTTCTGAAAATGTCAAATGTCTCCCCCTTCAACATTTAGACCAAATCACGTCCTGACCCAAAGGGTTCGACCGGGGACATTCCTCGTGTCCTTTGCTGAAAGACAAAGCCGCCGCACGACACCCCCCTTGCCCGCCGAGCCCACTCAACACCACGGCCACCACCATCCAACCCCCCCCCCACCCTCCTCCTCCCATTTCCCATTTTTCCTCCTGTTTTTATTTAGGTGAGTGAGACAGAAGGAACAAACCTGAGACAGTCGTGACCCTGCGTGAGCGCTGTAACTTGGTCTAGAGCTACACCGGCAGAAGGCAGCACCATATGCCCTCAGCCCCGAGCTGGATGCTCTTTCTGCAGCCTAATGTGCCTGTCAAAAACTGTTACTATCATGACCCCCCCCCCCCCCCCCCCCCCCCCCTCTTCCGTGTTTTTTTTTCCCCCTCTCATAACATGTTTGAAATAAACATTTTTTTTCTTCCTTTTTTTCTTTTTCTCTCTCCGTCTCTCCGGATAAACAGGAAAGCTCCAAGGAGATGTTGGGCACTGGGAATGCAGCATTACATGCTTGTTTGTGTTTCTAACCAGGATACAAATTGTCAATTAGGTTTGGCTGACGTTCAACTGTCACAGCCATGTACACGTTATATTAATATTCTTTATTTGTCAAGAATAGTACACTATTTGTCAATTCAGAGATAACCGCACAATAAACGTGGCTACCTCTTCCTTTTTTGCCCGCTGACTTTGTCAAGTGTGCAGCAAACCTATCAAACCACTAACATGCTGTCATTACTACAAGATGCAAATATTGTCTAACTAAAAGGCTACACAAACATTGGGTGGCTGCTGTCACACATGACGGGTGGCTGTTTACGAGTGACAGCCTGACGACCCGATGCAGCCTGAGCAGTGACCTTGCCTCTCACCACGAGTGACCCTGTGTCTTTAATTCGGGGCGAGAGGCCGAAAAAAAAAAAAACACACATTTTTTCCCCCACCAGGACACTGTCCGCCTGAATAGAAGCCGCCGTGCCCTCGCAGCACACTGGCCAGCCAGCAAACATGCAAGCGTTGAGTCGGCGAGGAACAAACATGCAAGATCTGTGGCTGCCGTTCCAATAAGTGCACACTGCAGTTCAGGATGGGTAAACAGGCCGATAGGTCAGCGGGTGTGACGAGCCAAGCTCACGGCAGTCTGCGGCGTCAGCTCGACGGGAGACCATTACGTACAAGGTCGCGGGCCAGGCGACGGTGCCGAGAGGTAAACTCTGAAGCGTTTGAAAACACACGAATTGTTTTCACATAGCCTTCGCGAAATATTGTGTACACAAACCGGAAAAAAGTTTGTTTTGTTTTGCAACACCGCGCGAGGGGGGCCTCTCCATTACACAATCTGACACACCGTGAGGTTGAGGGCGGTGGCCAAAAGCTACACTTTTTGGCTCGTCAAGAGCTTTTGGTCATTTGTTTGCGGCTCTGGACTCACCGCGGCGGTGACGTAAGATCTAATATTTGCAAAACAATCTTTGCAGGGTATTTGGACTCCTGTTTTTTTTTTTTTCTTTTTTTGGTAAGGGGGCAAACACAGAACTACACAGTACCGTTGTTTTTTTCACTTGGCCAATAAAAAGTGAAACCAATACGGTTGGACTAATGGCAAGTGTGAAATAAAAAGTAAGCGGGGGACTCTTTCCTCACAAACTCAGATGGGTCTCAACTCACCCTTATGCGGGCAGCCTGCAATCTGCCTTCTAATCTTCATCCCCTGACCCCACCCTGCACAGCTTTCTCCGGGCCAACAGTCAAAACGTTCCTCGCTGACAACACTATGGAGGAGTTGGGCTTAAGAAGTGACCCGGAGCGTAACTAAAAAAGTCTGAGCTGTCTCAAGACTCTTAGTAACTGGGGCACACAAAACATCATTACTGTGATGTGGATAATTACAGTGCAAAGGGGTGGCCTCTTAAGCATGTAATACACTCTTTTATCTTGAGAAGTCAATCTTTCCGAGGCTGACAGCTTGCAGCATATGATCCCGGTAAACAAATACTTTTGTGCGGCACAAAAGTGCCATTAAAGGCCAAGACTGTCAACACAGATTCCATTCTTACTTGGGGGGGAGGGAGGGAACCGGAGTGGGAGGGAGATAGGGAGGGAAAAAAAAGGACTTGATCACTTCTGGTTGCTTTAACTTGCATGGAGGTTGTCATGGAAACATTTCTGTGAAGTTGACGGGGAGAAAACCTGGACATTTGCCATCTAATTGCCTTAAGCTTAGTAACAGGGCCAACTTAGCTATATATGAAAACACATTGTTAAGGGTATGAGGACGGACTCGGTGAGATGCCGGAGCACCGCTCCCTTGATTTTCTTGCCCCGTTTTTACCCCTAAGCGCAGTAACACTTCAAGGCTCCGCCGCGCACTCTGTTTCATTACAGAGGTGTTGGGGGATGGTGCAATTCAAAAGCAAATCCAAAAGTGAGCAAGTGTTTCATTGCCTTAGAAGTAGTATGAGTCAAAACAGGATTGATGGGATCTGTGCATGGAATCCACTCTCTGGACTCTCTGCAATCACACAGTCGTTTGCTTGCCCATAGCCTGTATTGTGCGTTTGACACAGCTATGCACGCAAAGTTTTTCTCCTCGGACTCGTGCAAATACAAACACAAAGCATTCTCTACCCCGGCTCCGCTGGAAGCAACAATTTCCACATGCTAGACATATATAAAAAAGAATCATGCATCAACCAGTGTTCACTGAGCTGAAAGCTGAATCTTAATTTTGATAAATGATTGAAACGTATGACAGGGTATACACATTAATCCTGTGGAGGACATTCATTTTCCTATTACCATAATGTAGAGCATGACCGCCCGATGATAAATGCAGCAATCAAAAAATGGATGCAGAGTGGGGAGAGTCGGGGTAATAAGTGCACCGCTCCCAAGAACGGCCAGCCTTAGAGGGAGACTAATGTCTCAATCTCTCTGTGGTTGCGTTCTCTTTCACAAAATCCACTGACCTTACTTACCACACACACACACACAGACACAGACACACACACACTCCCCTGACAACAAGTAAACACGAGACCACTGGCTGCTTCAAACATGCTTTAACAGATGATTACTGGGCCACCTCAACAAAGGGGCTGATTGTGCATTATCGCTGACATATATCACTGGGGGCATTTATTGCCGACTGGCCTTTGAAAAGTAAGAGCTACTGAGTGAGGGGGGCGGGGATGGGGGGGGGGGGGGGGGGGGGGGGGGGGGGGGGGGGGGGGGGGGGGACCGGCCCACACCTGCATAACTGAGGAGGGAACACCTGTGCACCCTGCGGCTCGAACAAGGAGGCTCGATCCTGCTAATCCGGGGGTGAGAGCTGATCAGAGGACGGGCCCGAAGAGTTCAGCAGCTCCCATCCGTTGCCTCTCTTTGCAAAAAAAAAAAAGTTACATATGTGGTATTTATATTTTATTTTTTGGAGGGGGGGGGGTCATAGCCGATTGCTAAGGAACGGTGACAAGACACAGACAGTGTCAGCGAGGAAGTCAGCAGTAGTTTTTCAATTGTTAAATGCTTAAAATCATCATGAAAACTGACAACCTACCGGCAAGAGTGTATGTTTCTGGACAACGAATAAAGATGGGATATAAAAATGGAGCAAGCCTGCACGGTAAGGTGTCTACTGCTGCTGATCACAGATACCGATTATGCACATACTGGCATTCAGATAATCGTTAATTCATGATTACACACAGCAAAAGCCTGTGCAGTCAAATCTCTCTCTGCATTTTTATTTTTATTGTATAACCTCGAGCTTTGAAACTAAAAGTGATGTTTAAAAACAAAGGCATGAAAATAAACAGTATTTTCAGCCCATGTGTGTCAAAGGTGATCATACCATGGCTACAGTTCTTAGGGCATCAAAAAAAAACTAAAGCATCCCTCGTCTATTAATTAATTAGGAAATTAAGATTTCAAACTCATTTAATGTCTACCTCTTTGTACATACTGGTATAACAGTAAGTGGCTGTATTACAATCACAGCTTTAGTGATTAGTATAATAAAGCAGCAACCAATACATTACAGCAAACACTAAATAGGTTGTAAAATAGCTTTCAATGACATTAGTGCACATATAATCTGCGATTATACGGAGCGCGTTGAGATCCATTAAAAATCAAGTCCACCTATCAAAAAATATGATCTTAATTTAGCACATTTCTGAACATAGCGCGATTTAAAAATCTTTTCAATTTTGTCACTTAGTGGCTGATCACAAATAACTGTTTAAGGGCTTCACATTTTATTTCGGAAGCATTTTTAAACTGAATTAAAGGCGACTCTGTGCAGACAGGAAACCACGAGTGGAATAAAAATAAATAAATAAAATGTCAGTTATCGGCGTCCAGACCTGGACAAACCCCGGACAGTGGTGTCCGAGGGAACCTGACATGAGAACTCCTGTTCACAGCTGCTCGACGGTCACAAAACACACACGCGCGCGCGCAGGCACACAAAAATCCATAAGCAACGTGTATAATACGCTTACAAGTGAAGTTGCGGAGGCACTGAATTGCCCGGGACAAACTTGTGGTCCGCCGGGGCTGCACTTCCTAATTCCAGCGCGAGCGCAACGAGTAGTCAAAGAGAAATGCATGGCCGTTTGTTTTTTGTTTTTTTAAAAAGTGTAGATAAACTTACCACGCCGAGAGAGAAAAAGGAGACGTGCCAAGGTTTTTATTTTCCTCGCGGTAAAAAATAAAAATAAAAAGTCAGGGGGAGCAGGCACCAGGTGAGCAGCCGCCGTCCTCCACGCTCGCGGAGCCTCGGTTCACACGTGACTGGCCAAGTTCACCACAACGCAGCGCGAGGAGAAAACGAACAACAAGCTGCAGAGTAAATAAAAAAAAATATTCCTCCGCTGGGCACACACGCGGACACACACACCCGAAACACACACATACACACTTCGCTCTCTCTCTCTCTCCTGCTGTCTCTCGTCAACGCCGCTGTTATTACTAATGCAACACCGGGGGAAAGCGGTACACTGCAACCCGACTGAATGACGCGCAGTGCCAGGGAGAAGCGCCTTGTTTTTTTCTTCTTCCCCTCTCTCCTTACGATTCAAACACACACATCAAGATGTATCCCGGCAAGCAAAGTATATTTGGGACTAGAACGCACACACACACACACACACACATGCCCCGGGGGGAGGCACTTGCTTGTGCGCGGAGGTGTGTGTTGTTATTTTTGGGCGTGCTGCGACCCCATGTGACGTCACCTGCTATGTAAACAAAAAAGTCTCTCTTTTCGAAAGTTTATTTTAGTTTTACACGAACCAATATGTGCTATTCTATTACCGGTAGTTAAACACCGTTGTTGCGGATCGAACCTGCGATCTTCCAGTCGTGGGACGCTTACCTCCGACCCCCTCTCGGAAACGGGATTGTTTTGTAAAATAAATCGCATTTATTGTAAATAAATCCGTAAATGGGACGTGGGTTAAAACGTGATAATCATGTTCCATTAATATTTTATGAATAACTCTGACCAGGATCGCACACAAAAACACACACCCACACGACATCAGAAGTTATTTCTTCTGCTTTCTATATTATATTCCTATAGGAGGTTGTGTGTTTTATGTCATAATTGTGTAAACCCCACAAGATGAAAACAGGGGATGCATCCACTGTCGTGGAAATTAAAGCAATTATATTAACGCAAAATTAAGATCACGTGTGTTTACATTCAGCAAAGACTTCGGCTTCCGCATCTTTCTTGTCAGAATGCAACCCGTACACGTTCAGCACCAGCACCGACATTTTTGATGACATGTATTAAATTTGCTTCATTTTTTAAATACATTTTATTTGCACCTCGTTAATTTTTAGCTGTGCAGATAAAAATACACGTATTAGTCGCCGTTTTATAAGTGTGCCCATACAGAAAAATGATGGGTGACCTATAACTGAAAATATCTTTGGCTGTATATTATTATGATTAGCCTAATGTTATTTTATTGTGCAATTAAGTATTTTAATGTAAACATATATAAGTGTAGGCTATATATAACGTTTTCACATCGTCAGAAAGAAATCGTAGCTAAATAAAGACTTTATTGGACTTATCTTTAACACGATGATATGTTTGATATAAGATTTTTTTTTTACATATAAATTCGGTTATGTTTCTTCATTTAACGCGGGGGGCAGTCACACACTGTGCAGTAGTTAAAATGGTTTGCTTTCTTCTCTGTCGTCTTTATTTTCATCTTTATCTCCAAACTGCTGAGACGTTCACGGTCAAGCTATGAATGAGCAGATTATCACCCGAGAAAAGCCAGGGTGGAGAGAGATTTTTTTTTTACTTTCCGAAACACAACAAGTATATCTAGTGTTAAGCTTTCTTTTATCAGCATTTACAATGCTGTAAACTATGTGTGTGTATGGTATGTGTTTGTTCGGTTGATCATTAACTGTGAGAAATGGGATGCATGCAAGGATTCGAGGTTTAGATTAATAATTATTAACACCCTTTGTAGTCGGTGTGTAACACAACGCATGCCAATAAGAATTTATAAAAGAGTCACCCTTTCTGTATAGCATTGTAATTGTAAAAAATGCATTTAAGAATAAAATAATAACTATTGGTATTATTCATCTCCAGTTGCTTGTGAAACTATGTCCACACACTGGTTAGGATAGATATTGCAAAATATTATTATATTCCCAAAATGTATTACAATTGTCAAGCTTCGCAGAAAACTGTCAATTACCTATTTTCTGTGATAAAAGAGAATGTAGGCCTATATAATACATACGTGAAGATCATGTCTATCAGATTTCCTTATGCCCAATGTAAGTGGTCTTTTTTGTATTTGTGTGTATTATTAATCGTGATTGCTATTAAAAACCTTATCAAACAGACGCAGGAGGAAACAGCATCTTGTTAATACTTTGGATGGCAATCGAATAACAGGTATGAGTGTGCACTGTGGTCGTTTGCTGCCACCTACCGATTATTACTGGTATTACACTCTATTCCAAAACAGCTCAGACAAGTCGGTAAATTACAACAAGGGCCTTTTTTATCTTCCTCTTCTGCATAACTAAGGATACTACATGCACACACATATATATATAATATATACATAAAACTTGTTGTTATCATGACACAGAAAAGTACACACTAAAAAATGCCGCTTTTCACTGAAATGTGGGAAATCCTGATGTGTTTTACTCTGATCACATAGTGCCATCTACTGTTGTATATCAGACATACATGTCGTCCCTTTGATGAATTCAAGAGGGTCACAAAAGATTATTAAAAAGCATTTGTAAATATTTTTGTGGCCCCTCGTTATTTTTTTTGTATTTGGCATCAACAGTTTGTTTCATAAGTCGCTCCTGATATGTGGTCCACTTCCTATTAAAATGAATCAGGTGATCCCTAAAAAGGGAAATATAAGGACCTATTCTGTTCAGTGTAACTGCTTTAAGTCTATTTTGGATTAATTATAATGCTGTTGCACACTACATGCATTCATAATTATTGATTTAATGAAGACCCAAGCTGCAAATAAAGTTCAAGAAAAACTGTCTGGCTGAACCGTTTAAAACAAAAGGCCTTTGGAGGACAAAACGCTCCTCACTTACCCATGAAGAAGGATCGTATGACACATTAGCACTTAGATGTGTTACAAGATATACCAGTCATATATATAACGGTCCAATCTGTGAAGAACACCATAATCTTCAGTCCTCTGTTACAAGATGCAGTGAACCCAAACAATAAAAAGTCGCTCGGTAATAGCAACGATACGAAACTATCTGTGGACCGTCATACCAAATGCCAACACACAACAATCTGATACATTATAGTTCTAAAATGGAAAATGTCCACTTCCCTTTAGGTCAGTGGTCAGCATCAGCCCCCCCCCACCCGCCCCCCCTCAGCAGACATTATGACACCAGCCCCTCATAATATCTTATAATATAACGAACAGTGGTCAGCATCAGCCCCCCCCCACCCGCCCCCCCTCAGCAGACATTATGACACCAGCCCCTCATAATATCTTATAATATAACGAAGGAGTTTCCTCAACAGAACATTCCGTAACATCTGGCAACTGCTCTCATACGTGTGTACTGCATCCTTTAGCGAACATAAATAGCGCATTAAAGTGTATCCAAAGGAGTTGATAGAAGGAGTAAAGTAAATACTAAATTCAAATAAATCCTATTCCAGCCACCCAGATAGTAAAATGCAGATTGTTAGTCTGCGGTAGCAACATTTGGAAAATTACACAATACACTTCAAATAAAGTCCCTTTTATACATTTGTTTCACCTAAAAGTCCCTTACATAAGCTTTATTTTCACATGGTTATTCTGTGACTAGCAAACATATTGTGAGTGGATAACAGAAAGGATAACTGGGCCGCCGTGGTGTAGTTATGTGTGTCCTATTAATAGGCCTGGCTCAGGCTCACAATGTTCAGCTGTAACCAGACTCCATCTGTCAAGTCACGTCCTCTCTGTGCTCTCTCTCCTACAGTATCGCCGCAGCCGGGCCAGGGGCACTCTCCTGTGCCACCCCTGCGAGCCACACAGACGGCCCGACGGGCACAAGGCTGCCGCGCACCCCATCGCACACTATGGAGGCCCTGCACATCCGACCTTTGGCCGCGGAGGGGGTCAGGGTGGGGGAAGAAGAGGAGCGGGGAAAAAGAAGGGAACAGGAAGCGGAAGCAACGGAGGCCTCGTCTCCTGCGGGCTCCACCACAGATGAAGAAACCGATGAGGACTCGGAGCTGCAGCCCCCGCCTGTTGTGCGCAGGAAGGTTTCATTCGCCGACGCGTTTGGCCTCGACCTGGTGTCGGTTAAGGAGTTCGACAACGGCGAAGCGAAGGGGTCAGAGGTCGAGCGGGCTCCCGAGAGGGAGGGCATTTGTATATCAGACGAATTCTACGTGTCCTGCCTGTTTACGGTGCCTTCCTCGGCGGAGGAGCTGGATCAGCGGCTGCAGGTGCAGAGCGTCGAGCTGGAGAGCCTGGAGCTTCTCCCGGGGACCAGCACGCTCCGCGGTACCGTGCGGGTGGCCAACCTCTGCTACTCTAAGTGCGTTTACGCCCGGATCAGCCTGGATCGTTGGAGCAGCTACTATGACCTGCTGGCCGAATACGTGCCCGGATCCAGTGACAGGAAAACGGACAGGTTCACCTTCAAGTACACTCTGATTCCGCCCTTCGGCCGAGAGGGGACCCGGGTGGACTTCTGCCTGCGCTACGAGACGTCGGTGGGCATTTTCTGGGCCAACAACCAGGACATGAACTACGTGCTGTTCTGCCACCAGAAGGCCCAGGTGAAAGAGCACGGGCCCCAAGTGCCGGAGGAGAGTAGCGGCCACAGGGGCAAGCGAAGCTGCCTCAAGGCAAACAGGTGAGAAAACCTGAGGGGGCCCGCCGCCAAAAGGATGTGGTGAAACACTTTTCACAGAGATAAAGCCATTATAAGGGGTTATTGTTCATGTTTGTATTGATCAACCACAAACAGGAAAATATTTCCATGACTAATTGTCACTCTGTCACCGGTAGAACGATTTGGAATTGACCACAGTGCGAGTTTCATTGGTGCGTTTACAGTAAACTCTTAGAATATAACTTTTCTGCAATGGGTGCTTGGACTGTAGAACACACACTGCCCATATAAGGACAAGTGTTTGTCCAGGTTTCCATGACGTCTGAGAGTATCCGTGAGAGACAGATATGAGTATTTTGCCCTCTGTCTGTCATAGCAGCCATTACTGCTTTCTGCTCCAGGAACGGCAGCTTAATATTTGGCTGTTCTGGTCTGATTTCCTGTACTGTAAGAGGTATAGAAATGTGATAGTGCATCAGATAAACATATTGAAATGGCTGCAAGCAGAAATACACGCCGACTGCACTTAAAACAAGAACAGTGTAGTCAGCACTTTCCTGTGCTATACCTGCCAGGACCGATGCAGCTATAGAAGAGGAAAAATATGGTGAATTATATATATGACTAGGTGAAAGCTCCGCTTTACTAAACGTTCGTCATAAAGATGCCAGAAGGGTGGCCAATGAGGAGACGGACAAGACGAAGGCACAATTGCGAGATATGGAGACACATATTGATGAGCGCATGTAATGTCATGATGTCTTTTTGAAACCACAGGAGGGGAAGCACAGGGGAAAAGCCCAAGACCACGAACACAGCGACAGCTGCCGCAGGTGTGTGTTTACGTAACGATACGGTGTGTGTGCGCGTGTGCGCGTGTGTGTGCATGACGGGGTGCAAGCAAACTTTTTGACTCTTTGCATTTGTCAAATATTTTTGCAGAAGCACATACAGCAGTGGATGGTGACAGAAAGACAGAGGAGATACAGTCACTATTTTGCCACGAAGGACACAAACCTCCGGTGAGGCTCTAGTTTATCTCGCGGAGTCGCGCCCACTCTTCCCCCAAGTTACATCACAGACGCTGCTCTCGTTCGTCCACCAGCGTGGATGTAAACCGTAAAAATAAAGCGACAGAAAGGGCGCGTCGACTGACCCCCTGAGGTTTTCGGGTCGCGCCGAGTCCCAGACCGATATGGAACAGGGGCGGACCTGACACTTGAGAACACTCGTGCTCAAAATGTTAAGAATAAATGCAAACCGCTGGTGCACTTGCAGTGGAGTAGATGATCTACACAAAATAGGCTTCACGTGCTGATGTTGCAGCAGCGTTGCTGGGCATTGCATCAGAGCAGTTATATCAAAGAATACACAGTGAATAGGCCTTTGCACACACTCTTTGTCATCATGGTGGTATTAGCTTTTTTTTTTTTTTTTTTACATAACAGAATCCCTCAAAGGCTGACGAACCATTAAGCTGCTAGCCTCTAGTTACACTTCAAGTTGTTCGAACATAATCACTCGGCTTGACCTTTGCCCTTTCCGACAGGTGGATAGTGCAACATGCCGGCAAAGGGCTACCCGTTTGGCACATGACCTCTCCAGGAGGAGACATGAACCGGGGGCTTATTCACATGACTCGCCCGGTGGCCAGGAGGCTTCTCGGCTTACGCCGGCCCCGTGGTGCGAGGCCGCCAGGGCTCTCTGCAGCCGCCAGAAGAAACCACGCGACAGCCGACGGGTCCTCACCTACCACCAGATTCCTCTGCTCACGCTGGACTGGAAGAATGACAAACCGCGGCAATGGGGGGCGGCAGACGTGGAGGACATCTGGACCGGAAGGAATAAGCCGACCAGGCCGAGAGCATCCGAGGAGAGCGCAGAAGATAGGCCCGCTGTCAATGATTTGTGGGAGACCTTTCCGAACGGCACAGGTGACGCCGGGGACAAAGACACCTCGGTGTGCGACGTGTGGCAGAAGTTTCTAAATGAGCCAAAGGACCATGCCGGTGTACCCGAGTCAGAATGGCTGCAGGCCGCCGCGTCTGTGTCTCCCTCGAATCACAGGGAGCCCCGAGCCCGAGACACACAGGTGGCCGTCGACGCACCCGCCGGACATCACCTACTGTCCCACCAATGCGAAGCGTCGCCGCCTCATGCCGCCCGGCGCGCAGAAGACCGCCTGCCTGCAGAGGCACGCGTCAGCGGGCCAGGGGGCGACAGCGCCGCGCCGCACCATGCGTCCCAAAGGTCACGGACGAGCTCCGTAACAGACACTCGGCAGGAATTTAGCCTCCAGGGGGCACGGCCCGTGTCCGGGGGCTGTGTTGACAGTCCAGCGGAGTGTCACGCGCACGCAGTCTGGGAGCGGGGAGGAATAATAGGAGAGGCAGGGGGAAAAGGGGGAGACGAGCCCGTCAGTCTGCGCACAGGCGACTTAGTAACGAGCTCAGGGGAGTCGGAGACAACAGACACCACCGGAGCAACGGTAGAGTCTCAGAATGCCAGCACCGTGGATATGATCTCACAGGGAGCAAGGCGGGATAAGGGTCTTTCTTCTAGGGACGCTCCAGGTAGTGCACATACTGCGACGGATGACACGCTGGCATTTAGGGAGACAATCAGGCAGGGGACAAAGAGAGCAGAGGAACATATCATGACAAACTGGATGGAAAGTAGAGTGTCCGCAGAAGAGGAGATATTAAGGCCGCATGAAACAGAAAGCTGTGCGATCTCCCAGGGGTATGCGGACGGAGAGCGCTGCGAGGAGTTCGGGCCGAACCGAAAGAGCGAAAATCCGTTACCGGAGAGCGGGAGAGATGAAAATGAAATCGGACCCACGCGGGCGCACGGCGCCGCTCCAAACCAAAGGCGCCAGGAAAATATCGGACCCAGCCCAGCTGTGGGAAGCGACTTCAAATGGGACGCGTCGGAAAACAATGATGTGGGATCAAGCCACAAGGGCGCGTCTGAAATGCCACCTTTTGATGCCGAAGCGCGGCAACGGCGCGAAAACGCTTTACGAGCAAATTCATCAGTCCGAAGGCGAAAGGAGAACACATTACTCATTTCGCAAGCACAGAATGAACCTTCGAGGGCAATCCCAACAGGGGAGGAACAGCATGTTCAGAAAGAGGAAGAGGAGGAGCACGACTCAACACTGGCACAAATAGAGGGAAGTGTACCGAAGTCCGAAACGGGCGGATGGGTCTCAAATCGGACAGAAGACGGAGCAGCCTCGGGTTGTCCTGAGGTAGTTGTGGAGCAACGTGAAGAAAAGCCGGTGGAGGTAAAGGGAAAAACAGCGGCCTCCCAAGCCGCCGCGGCACTCGGAGCGACGGACTCGGAGGAAAAGATGTACGCGGAGAGATTTGGTGAGGATTTGGTCAGGGGGGTCTGGGCAGAGGTGTTCGGGCCGAGGGACGCACCCGTGGCTGATGGGGAGAGGGGCAGGCTGGGAGACAAACGTGACATCGCACGCGACCGCCACCCTCGTTCTGACGCAGTCCCCGTGCCGGGTGCGCTTTCCCCGGAGGACCCGAATCGAAGATTGAGCCCAGGCCCGGGGCAGACCCCGGTGTCCGCCGGCGCGGAACGCCGGCTGCTCACCACAACGCTTCAAACTCGTCTCCTCTCCGAATTACAGACGGAATTGAAATCAAGGGCCCTCCTCGGTCAGGATGCCGCGGTCGCCGCTCCGAGTAGCCGGCCTCCCTTGACGGAATCCTGCCAAACCGCCGGCTCGCCGAAGGATCGGGGCGCCGAGTGTCGGACGCCGAGAAGATCGGTTGGCGGCCAGGAAGGGGACGCGCAAAAGGCCCGCTCCTTTCACAGGCGTCCCGGTTCGTCCTCTGAGAAATCCCAGGAGCCCCCCGGTCTCGTGCGGTGGAGCGTATACATGCTGGGTCACATCAGCAGACTGCTGATATGCGCCCTGTTGGTCGCCGGATTCTTCGCCGTCCTTTTCCTGTGCGACTTCCCGGCGTTCTTCGCGGCCTACGCGTTTTCGCTGTGCTGGTGGTTTTACAAGTGGAGGGGACACCAGGTGGAGGCGGACAAGGGGGCGGGCCCAGGGTTGGCGGAGAAGCGGGGAGGTGTGTGAGAGTGCGGCGTGTGGCTTTTCCAATCAATAGTACTGTCTTCCATATTTCCATACTGCATGCGGGGGCAGTGTTGGCCTCTGACCCCCCCCCCCGTGACCCTTTCTATTTGTATACCTGTTATAATCAGGCCATGTATAGAGTGATGTTTCTTTTACTTTTCGTGTTTCTTTTTTTTTCTGTGAAGTAATAAAAACACAATACAAAAATGGCATCACGTGTGAAAGGCAGTAAGTAAAGGACAAAAGAGGGGGGGGGGGGACTGTTCCAGACACTGTCCCAATCAAAGTAACGATGTTGACAAATGTAAAAAAAAAATGATTTCAACAATATGAATAAAGTAATGTGCACGAGTAAAAGTAATGATTATTGCGTCGCGTAGTGATACTGACGATGAAGATGAGTGAATCCCTTTGTGTGACCCTTTCGTACGTCACAATCCGGATGATGCTCGCTTGGTGATCATCAACAAGTTGCACGTTGTATAAAATCAATCGAATTTTAATATATACATATATATATATAATATATAATTGATCTAAAAAAATCACTGCAGATTGACGTGTATGGTGTGTGTATATTTGCTGTATTTTATGGGCACAATACTACCTCACAGTGTACCCCAAATGGACCGACGCAGTGAGCAGGTGACTCCACGGATCCGCCGCCGTTCCCGTCGTGGTGGGAATTTGTTTTATTGAGGCAAAGCCACGGGTGGCTTTGCTTCAATAAAATAAATTCCCACGGCTCACCTGCTCACTGCGGCACAGCGAGGCGGTAAAGAGAGAGCATGTAATTATGTTTTAGGACCTCATACCTGCCACTGACCCTGAGGCGGTGTCCTTCACAGGCCAGGAGGAGGAGGAGGAGGAGGAGCAGTCAGCACTTCTTTGTTCCCGTGTTTGCGGACGGCTGTAGAGATCATTTAGACATTTAAAAGGGGAACTGGTAACGTTGGGAATAAAGTCAGCAGAATGAGACATGTTATTTCCCAAACGAATAACTCCGCCTGCCTGTCCCAGAGAGTCATTCATGGTTTCAGTCTTGTCAAATTCCGATCACAAATAGTCCCTTTCCTCCCTGCAGTGCTCGCGTGACATACCACACTAGGACAAGGTTAATAATATGCCACCTGTGGCCATTGGGATGTCCACTGCAGTGCTCTTAACATTCCTTTCTAAAATGCCAGGCAAGTTCAATAACTGTGCGCAAGGAAGGGTTCATTTTATGGACACTTGCGATGTAATGTAATGAATCGTAAAGATTTAACTGTTCGCCCTATAGCTCCTTGATCGTATATATGGTGCTCATTTATTGTGATACCCGTCATTTAAGCCAATTATATTTCAACGCCGAGTTGGCGTAATGGACAAAATTCAATCATTTTCGACGGCAATAAAGCAGATTTCAAAATCGTCCCGCCAGTCTGCAGGCCAGCGAGGCGTGGGTGCATGTAGATTCTGTAACGTTGGGGACTCACGCCCGTTTATGATTCCATCCCCAACACTGACGAGACGTTCTGCAAACCGGGCCGGCGGGCCAGATGCAGCCATGGCCAGACCCGAGTATAAAAGCACAACAAATATATGCACATCAGATTAAAAAAATATTATTAAAATCCATTTTTTTTTTGTAACGTGCCGCTTATCAGAAATAGATTGAGCCATTACTGATGCACTTATCAACGAACACTGGCCAACGAGGACATTGTCGCGACATTTATTCTGGTGTCATTTTCACACCGACTCCTCCGTGCTGTTCATGCTGTCGTATCACTCTGCGTATTAGCCGCAGGAGCACCGCAGGCGGAGAGGTCTGACTGTCTGACACTGTGGCAGTTTAAGTGACACTGCAGTCCAGTAAAAAAAAAAAAGTCACTTGATCCCGTCTGGGGTATGTTGACCTTTTTGGGCTGGTCCCGATCCCCGTGCTGACACCTTTGGAAAGCTGGCCATGAGCCAGCCTTGGCGCAGCGCAAGGCCACTGTTCACTGGGGCACCGCTCGGAGGACGACGCAGCCCAAAGCTGGCACAGCCGCTGATGTGCGTGTGTGTGTGCGTGTGTGTGTCGACAAAACGTTGCAGTGACGGAAAGAAGTAGGAAACGAGGACGGGGTCCGGATGAGGTGAAGTTATTCTGTGGTGCAGGGGCCACCTACCCACCGCACCGACCCACATGGCAACATGCGAGGAACAGAAATGAGTTTATACTCCGTAAAGTGACATGGTTGCACGCTGTATAGAATAAGGAAATGTGTCATCGAACTGCCTCTCTCGTTGATCATTTGCCTGTATAGTAGAAATGTTCAATGTAATACGATGTCAGTATTCTAAAACTGCAGATTACATGGAGCACAGTGGATTTTCTTGATACCAATCGTCATACATTACTTTTGAAATGCGAGAATGAGAAATTACAATTTGCACTGACAACTTGTACTTGTTGCAGTAAACCGAACACTTTATTTCATTATACGTTTTTTTGTTGTTTTTTTTTTCCACTGGTCGTGTTATGTACCGGACATGACAAAGCACTGTTTGCGCCTCCTGGGGTCTCACCTTTAAATTGGTAGATTATTGGTTTAAAGCGGTTGAAAAGACTCTGAAAGCTTTTAACCCGGTTCATGTGGGGCCGCTGCAGGTCCCGGAGGGGGGCAACTGAGAAGGAGGACGAGTCGGTTGACTCCCTTGATCACACCATCATGTGAGAGATGTTCTTACGGAGTGTGTATTCCTGTTTAAGTATTCAACACGAGTTTCCCCGCTCTCCAATATCATGTCATCACACCCTCAGAAGAGGCCGCAGCATTTACGGTCTCCTCCTATGGGGGAATTGTATGTCAAATGTTATTATATAACCAAGAGCAAATGAGGAGGAGATGATATATATAGACTTGAAAGTGCAGCTATAACAACTACTTTGCTCAGGCACGACATGAAATTACAAACCCTACTGCTATGGGTTACGAAAAATAAGAAAATGCATCTTGTCCTATTAATGCCAAACGTTGAATATAAGCGTGTACCAACATATTTAGGTGAACACTATTTTTCTCGTGACCTTGGTGTAACGCTAGCTTTCTGACAGCAGATGGCAGTGCAGGCCTTCTTTTCAAGCCACCATTTAAAAATCAGGGCAGGTGGTTTTGGGTGGATTCTAAATGAAAACAGGAATCCTCTAATCACCTCAAGCAAACAAAGGGACGCCATCAGCACAAGTCCAAAGATGCAATTTCCCAAGTAGCTTGACCCAGAAAGTGAACAACACATAACAACCTCTTTTTTTTCTTCTTCTTCTTCTTCTTCTTTCTTTTTTTTATCCCCGTGGCAAAATCACTGCGCAGTGAAGTGCACTGCCGGGGACAAGAGGGTGCACGAGGACATGAGAGTGAGGGGGATGAGAGTCAGGGCCCGCCCGTGTTGTGTGGCCTTGAGGGGACCGCCGGGCACTCTGCAGACTAAATGAAGAACCTGACGGAATGCACCGTCCAATTAATTCCTCCATCTCTCATTTAGTCTGCAGAGTGCCCTGGCTCTCCTCTCTTTGCCATCTCGGCCTCCTCCCTTCGCCAGCCACCCTACAACCTTCCCCTTTGCCTGG
Source organism: Colistium nudipinnis (assembly GCA_016785305.1). Lineage (NCBI taxonomy): Eukaryota > Metazoa > Chordata > Actinopteri > Pleuronectiformes > Rhombosoleidae > Colistium > Colistium nudipinnis. Next base: position 448,758 of record JAFBJU010000237.1, on the reverse strand, counting down.
GCCCTCGCCTCCTCCTGTGACAACACCCTCGGTGACTCGACGTGCCCAGGTGTCCCCTGGCTCCGGCATCGCGGGAGGCAGGCCGGGCTTTTCCCCGCTGCTGCCTTTTGGCATTTGGAGGCAGTGTGTGCGTGGGCGCACGGTCACCTCACCGCTCGACACTAATTGCACCGCCGCTGACTGCTGGAGAAATTCGTCGGAGATTAGAGCAGTGCACTGGCACCACAGGCCTGCAGGGTTTTTTTTTGTTGTTTTTTTTAACTTTTTTCGCAGCATCTCTATTTGTTGGTTGTCAGATTGAAGATGCCAGGAGAACCTGACGGACAATAACACGTCTATATTGCGTTTCACCTGATTTCCCCCACACATAAAATGAATCCATTTGGTCCCAAGTGAAAAAAGATGAATACGAGGAAATGTGGAACTTTTTCCCCGATATATGCACGTCTAACTCTCTTTTTTTTTTTTTTGCATTTTAAACAGATATACTCCACTCTTAGGGAACACGCTGCATGATATATATTTTATGTTTTTATAGTGCTCATTACAATGCTCCTACTTCCCGTGCTTTCATTTGCGCCATTACCGTGAGACGACAGAGTTGTTTGTCATCTTTAGTGCTGTCAGCTGGGCTTCTTTCATCGCGGCGAGGAGCAAAGAACGAGGAGGGGCAGCTATGCTGTATTCATACGAGACTTTGGATTTAGTCTATTTTTTTTTTTATGGTTTCGTTTTGTTTTTTTTTGCACGAAGCTATGTGGTGGTGAGAAGAGAGTGTCAGGGAGGGGGAGTGGAAAGGTGAGAAGGAGTCAAGATGAATGCGAACGGTCAAATATTAAACCCTATTCATTTGGCAATATTAAAAAATACAGTTACAAAGCGCAGGGCCGAAAAACAAATGATATAAATAAAGCTCCTCAACAATGCTTTGGTAGCAGAAGCTGTTGACGCATTCCTAATAAATGATTTGTTGATTTATTTTATTTTTTACTGTCTCAACCTATTTCACTTCAAAAACGATAATAGCCTCAGTGGTTGAGCAGGCTTGTTAGACGGACATTGTTTGGTGTGCAGTGTGGCTCCCGAGGAGCTTCCGTATTTCTCTGCACCGGACTGTAACGCGCTCAATGAATACAAGGAGACGTGCGCCGTTCCTGAGAATACTCACCCTCTGTGAACCTGGGTGGAAAAGACCCGGGTAGAGTTCTTTGTTCTCTGCGAGCAAACGCTCCCCAACGTTTGCTTGGCCGCCGTTCAGTCCCACTCCCAAGGCCGTGCTTTCTTTTTTTCTGAAAAGCGAGCAACATGCCAAAAACAAAACTCAGTTAGCAACCCAGACATCCATTATTGAATTACAGTCGACCATTCGGCAAACTCATTGACGCCCGAAGAGTCGTGTATGACAACTTGACAACTAAAAACAATCTGACTGTCTGGGTGACTCACTCCTGGTGAAGAGCTCTCACTGGTCTCGGAATTGTTTTGGTTTGGTTAAGACAAAAATAACAAAACAAAACAGCAGACAAAGTTCGTGACTAACTTGTGAACCCGTCTTATTTATCAGCCAAAGAAAAAGACATTTTCCCCGAGCTAAAGGCAGAGAAAATAAACATAGCATTATAGCAATTAGCATTTTCTACAGTGACATGGCAATAGTTCTACCATGAAACAAGGCGAAAAAAGAGTTAAAGCCAGCCGTGCCCCCTTTTGTTCACCTCCGCGCATGACGACACAAAAGCATTCAACCGCCTCGGGCGGCGGAGAATCAGCGTTAATCACATTAATATTGCGGTTTATCTAAACATGCTTAGTCGGTGATGGGACCAGCCATTCAGCGTTCACTCCGGAACATATGGCTTAAATACTTCTAATCAGACACAGCGCTTACCTTAAAGCGTTGTGGCATCGCCGAGGAGCTCTTGGAAGTGGCCACTTTGCTCACATTAGCACCCTGCGCATTGCCCGGTTTGGTCTCCTGCTGCCGTCCTGTTCCAAAAAAGCCGGGTCATTCACGGTCGTTCGTCTCCTGCAGGTTGAAGGAAAGAAAGTTGCTTGCAAAGCAACCCACAATGCAACACTCTACCCACTGGCACCCATGATGGCCATTTTGCTTTCCGACATAATATGCCCCGGCATTATTTCTCCTGAAATGCAACATGATAACACAATAAAGGATACTTTCACTTGCAGTCATGTGATATATACACGACACTATTCAAATTTGAGCTCATTGAATAATCTTGGCGAATGCCATCATTTGTAGATCACCATTGCATGAGCATCTTGATTCAGTCTTCAGGCACACACACACACACACACAAACACACACACAGCCCCAGCTCCCACGGTTTGAAACCAAGAAAAGTTCCAGTTGCCGTGTTTTTTTGAACAGATGGCAGCTAGTGAAATTATACCAAAGGCGTTTCCATAGCAATGCATTTCCAATAAAGAGCTGTAGTCTGCAGCGGCATTTTGACTGATGACTTAACACTGTGTAGCGAGGGACCGGGGTGAAGGCTTTATTCCATTAAACAGCAAAAAACTCAAGGGCTGCATTTTTTTCTCTTTGAAATGTTCACTGCACTCACTTACACCTGGACTAGTAAACAGAATTAATCTCGGTGTGTAATTGAGACAAAGTCCCCCCACAGCTCCACCCACGAAAACATTTATTGGCCTCCAATAACCGCCCCGTTTAGTTGCCTGGTTTGGGTTGTTGGGCTGTTCTTAGAACACAAAGCAATCTTCCGAGCGAGCGGACGTGTAAAAGCGGCGGCAAATTAGTAACCGCACCATCCTTGACAGAGAACCCAGTCACCCCGAACGCAAGGCCATATTGTATCCCATGAGTCTCTCGCTGTCGGGCAGGACGAGTAGGCCCAGTGGATTGTGTGGTCCGAGCAATGAAGTAACACCTTAGTTACATTACGTTAAAGTTATGGATATGTATGCCAGGGGTCGAGTTAAGGTCAAATTCGGGAACCACCGTTCGAAACTCGCCAAAAGTCAAGGACCCCAGAAAGGGATTGTGGATTAGGCGGACGTTTGGGCAAAAGGGGCCGAAGAAAAGCTCGGGTGATGAGCGGGCAGGCCCTGAGAAGACGAGCTGGGAGCTCTCAGTAAATCTATCTGCATGCCATTTGGAGGCGCTGGCCTGACCTAAATGTCAGAGCAACATTTGACAGCACCATATTACTCTCATTTCTCATTCCCCTCTGCCGGGATGTTGGTCTGACAAAGGGCTTTTCGGTGGGGGGGGGGGGGGTTTCAGTTCATTTGGATGGCCCCGAAGGCCCACGTCAGACTGAAGTAAAATGGGAAATTGAATGGATGAATTCTTTTGTGTGTGCTTTTTTTTCCACCGGGAAAAAAAAAATAAAAATCAAGAGCAACGGACGGATTTTGAGGCCAAGAGTTTTGGACGGAAGGGACGGAGAGATGATTCATTCACAGAGTGCCTCATGCGTGGGATTTTTTTATGATTTTCCCCCCCGTGCATCTCATATGCGTGAAACACCTCTCGCCCTCGACGATGACATTGCGCGTTTAGGTGCGTGTGTGTGAGGGCGTGGCGTGTGAAATGCTGCAAGAGGTGTCGAAACGTGTGTGCGTGTGTGTGTGTGTGTGTGTGTGCTTGCGTTATCATGCGGCTGTGTGTGGGCAGTTTGGATTCCACAAAGAGCGCACCATATTGAGAGCCGGCATACTGTTGGCAAGCCACAAACGCACACAAATGGGCCTCACCACCGAGCCATCTCCCCTCTCTCGCTCTGTATGTGCGTGTGTGTGAGTCTCTCTCTTTTTGAGGAAAAGGTCACACGGAGAGGGGGATCAGTCTTTGTGTTTTGATTCGGCTTTAATCTTTTCCCTCATTTCCACTTCTGTTGTTTTTTCTCGCTCTCTCTCTCTCTTTGTTGCTGGCACTTTTCTTTTTTTTTTTTTTTCCTTTGACCTAATTTTCCCCCTGTACCAAACCTCATACATTATTTTGTATCACAGTACCGCTATGATTTAAACAATAAATAAATAAAAGAAGTGTCTGACCACCGTATATTAACAAGGTTGTATTTGATCCGATTTATTTCTCCTGCACCCATCCTCTTCTCAATGCCGACCACTCCCTCTCACGTTCAACCCCCTCCGTGTCCTCACTTCACCTCCCGTTGCAGCTCTCCCCTCCACTACTCCATTTCTTCCCTGCGAGCTTTTTTCCATTCTTCCACTGATGCACTCTGGAATAATCCTCTTGACTTGCCACACATGACAACTCTACCTATTGTCATGACACACACACACACACACACACACACACACACAATCACATGCAATGTGAGGATGATTGCATACAACACGGATAGAACACGCAACCAGGGGTGGAGGAGAAGGATTAATAGGGCGGGAGATAGAGGATTATGACAGAAGGACGGCAAGACATAATAAGACAACATTCATGTGCAAACGGGAGGTGTAGAATAGGCCGGCGAGAGTAAAGTAGAAGAAGAAGAGGAAAAGTGGAGTGGATGACATCAGAGAAGAAGAAAAAAAAAAACATATGAGGTGTGAGGCGTTGGAACAGATGGATAGACAAAGGGATTTGTGAGGAAAGGAGGATGAGACGGATCCGGGGATGGGATGTGTGCGTTGCTGCTGGGTGTGAGGTGACCCTGAATCCAATTGATTTTTCTGCTCCCGTAAATCATCAGAGCGTATCTGTCCGCTTTGTAATCCGCGGGGGTGTGTGTGTGTGTGTGTGTGTGTGTGTACAGCAGTGTATGTTTGGCGGACGCGAGAGCGTGTGTGAGGCCCGGTCAACGTTAGGCACTGTGAAACCCTATAGTGCAAGTCTTGCGGCGCCCACTTCCTCGACACACAAACGCGCAACACATAAACACACACACACACACACCAAGCACTGGGAAGCGAAGGTGTCCACTTCACACCTGTCGGGAAGAATGGAAAGGTTTTCCGCTGGAAGCACAAATCCCTTAAAAGTACTTGCACAATAAGTGAACCCTGTAACTGCTGCACATTTATAATTCAATAAATTGACTGACTTCAACGAACCATACACACATACAATGATTATATATAAATATATATACATATATACATGCATATATACAGTATATCTATAGGTATCCACTTAACACACATTGCATTCCTGCTTTGACTGCTGCTTGTTTCCCTCTCACTGGCTTTCTGTCAAGACTAATTTGAACACTGACACCTTTGGCATCTAACAAGTGCGCACGCGCACACGCACGCACGCGCCCGCACACACACACACACACACACACACACACACTCTTGCAGAGGGCCCTGTGTGAACTCAGGGGTCCCCTGGGTCTGATTAATGCTCTCTCTGCAGGACTCCCAATGGGAGATCACTCACACACTTACATGCGTACAGTTATGTATGTGTCGCTCTGCTTTGGGGTATACCAACACACAAACACAGACACACACGCACAAACACACACATATATGTCTCACATATGCAGTACATACATGCTATACGGGCAAAAATGTTCAACAATGAGTAGCATAATGATGAGTTTTCCTATACATATAAGGAAGAGGAGTAACATCATATAAAAAGGCAGCAAATATATAAAGATTGTGCTGCAATGAAGTAAAGGTTGTGGCCGTTATTGTCAAAAATATTGTCTGCAGAAATTTGCTCAGCAAATGCCATGATAATCTCGAGGGATATCCTGTGTGCAAACTTGACAAAAGAGTGAAAATATTCAGTGGAGAAAGTCGATGGGCTAACGGGAAGTTATTTCTGCTGCTTTTTTAATATGTGCTAAATAGCGCTCATATTTATCTTGTCGAATATTGTTGCCAGAATCAAATCTACTGTCCACTTTGCCATGAACGCACCCGCAACCTGGATGTGATTCTATTATAGCTTTCTCTGCAGTTATTGTGCTTATTTTTTTTGGGGGGGGGCTTTTATGCAAAAGGCAATTTACCTTCACACGGTTAGAAAAAAGGGTTTTTGCAAGCAATTAGTCGAGTAGCACGGTATTTTACGGCGGTAACCCCATAGTTACCACGGCAACGCGTATTTCACCAGCGCCGTCTGACCTGTGAGAGGCGCGTTTGAAGGGTTGTGAAGTCGGGTGTAGGAAGAGAAAGAGAGAGAGAGGACACCGCGATGATTAGGTCTCAGGCTTTCAACAAGAAGGGAAGGCTCCATAAGAGTTAGGTTCATGTTATAGCTGTTATTAAAGGTTGTTTTTTTTTTTTATGGATATTACAAAGACTCTCTCTCTTCAATGAACTGAGATTGCTGCTCAACAAAGCGGCCATTATCTCTCCTGTCGAGGGGCATGAACTCACGCACACTTGAGCATATTGACTCATTTCCCCGCCGCGTCTTTCTCTCCCTTTAAAAAAATTGTAAAGTACTCGTCCCTTCCTTCCTCTCTCGCGTGTCTCTCTCTCTCTCTCTCTCTTTAACCCTCTCCCTCTCTCCTTCGCCGCTAATAAGGCCGGAGCGTAAGGAGAGACAGGCCCGTTACGGTTCACTGGCTGCAAGTCTTGAGAAATGTGAGAGGATGGGAGGGGGGGGGGGGGAGGGGGCGGGGGGGGGGGGGGGGGGGGGGGAAAGGGGGGGGGGGGGGGGGGGGGGAGGGAGGGGGGGGGGGGGGGGGGGGGGGGGGGGGCAAGCTGCTCCGGTCCAGTTTTCCCTCATTGCTCTTTACACCAATTGATTATAGCTTGAGTGACAAGCGAAAGGAAACAGCACCTGAGCCTGCTGCTGTCAGCTTAAGTGAATAACTGCCTCTCACCTCTCTCACACACACACACCCACACGGCTCTAAGATGCCCTCCTTTCTTCCCCCCTGTCCCCACTTCACCTCCCCGTGACATTCGGTGACGCTGTCCTTCTGGGCGGGTCAGGTGAGGTACCAGGACCGCCTCGGCGGCCCGCTCGCCCGCCAGGCACGTTGCACAGGATAATCGCTCGGCGTCGGCGGGGCGCCCGTATACCTTTTCGCCGGCGAGCAGAGCGCGAGGGGGCGGAGAGAGTGAAGGCGGCTTGCGGTGGGACTGCTGTGTTGCCATGGCGACTGTCTTTGCATTGGATCGATAGGAAAAAGAGATGCCTGGATTTCGAACACCTTGGCTTCAAGTGCTGGTTTATTCCTTTCCTTTGTTGCTTTCTTTCTGGCTCTGCCTTCTGTGATGTGAGGACGTTCCCACACACACACAGTTTGCATTATCAAAAATAACGATACACACTTTTAACTGCACACCGCGCTCACACACACACCCCACAAGCAAAAAAAAAAAAAAAAAAAAACACACCTCACCCCCTTTCCCCTTCAAGATGTCTTAAAGAGACTGAAGGAAAGATCCAAGCGCGCAAGCGCGATTCTAATGAAATAAATAATATTCAATACATCCGGTAAAATGGTGATGCAGGAATGTCAAGGTGGCAGCAACTTTTGACACAGCTGGAGGTGGTCTTTGAGGTTTGGCAGGTCTGGTCTCAAAGCCCGGCATCAGAGCCCACAGGGTCCTCGGGTTCCCTTTTCATTCACTGCACTACAAACAGCTCTGGGTTTTTCTTAATCCTGGCTTGATGAGAAGATAATGATAAAAGAGCGAGGTGCTTTGTGACGTGTCATTCCAATTACCCTTTGATCAAATATGCCTCCGGTGCAAAATAAGATGGAATGTGAAAGATTAGCCGGGGTCCGTATCGTGGAATTAGAACGGATAGGTGGGATCCTCGCCATCATTATCCCGATGCAGGCGCTCCGTCAGTGAGAAGGAGTGGGGTTTTTTTTGTTTTTTTTAAGTGTGCTGCGAGACATACATTACAGAGCACTCGCGAGAGGCGTAAGGCACAACAGGAATGCCGGGCTAAATGAGGCCTTCACCATGGTAACACATCAGAGGGCTCATGCTCCGTACCTACGCTTATTTCCATGACAACGTTGCGTAACGCCACGCGCTCACCGCCTAAAGTCACCATTTTAGTCCCTGCGGTTCATTTTTTGGCATCATTTGAAAATCTATCATCAGCTCCAGCCATGTGGTGCGCTGCCTGACATAGGGACGGCGTGATTTCGTTTTATCTACCACAGTAAGCGAAGGAAGGACGCAACAGACAACTTTTTTCTTGAGCGTGACGGTAGTGAGAGAAATAGAACGTTCACAGGGGCGCCATCCAATAGCTCGGCCCAGCCGCCCTCCTCCGTCGCCCATGCATCACATGGTGCGTCTTTAGTGGGCATCGGGCCAATGGCGGCTCACGCTTGGGCCTACGCAGCGAGGGGTTTCCACGGCTTCGTTCCCGTCAGTCCTTCCCATCTGCCTCTCTTCCTCTCCTCCCTCCCACCCCCTCCCTGCCTGGGAATAAAAAGTCAAATGGCTAATAAACACTGCAGCATGCATGGCTGTTCGCCGGTGACGGCCATAGTCGGTGCATTTGTCGGGATTCAGCCGCGCGGCTGGAGGCGCACGGCACACACAGGCAAGCACAAACGCGCACGATGACACATGCTTCCTCTCAGCTCTGTGGAGCATTCACGTTCACACAGAAAGCCCGGGCCCTTTTTTGATTCGACGTCCTAAAGCTACAAATAACACCGCACTAATTAGCATTGCAATGTACTCCATGATGTTTAAAATTAAAAATGCATGATGTGGATCCACTGCAGACTAGGTCCTCTATATTCCTAACAAGAGACGCCGACCTTAATGCAGAAATAAATAAAAAAAAGATATACCTTAAGTATGTTTCTCTGATAAAGTAGGTATTCAATTTACATATCGGAGTAAAGAGAAAAAAGATCTGTGAAATGTCATTTTGTGCAGTTACGCTGTGTCACGGCACACTGGTCCAGTGCACTGTTGGACAGTAGCCTCCCTTTATTCTGCAGAGGCATCCACTCTGCCAAGCGTCCTAATTCAAAGAGAGTTAATGCCCTCGTTGCTAAATTACATGCAGTGCTTTGTATACCCCCTTAACACGAGTGTATATATAATATATAAGTTCACCAGCTGAAACTATGATTATTTATTGTTTGCCTCCCTCAGAAGCAGTGCACTCTGCAGGTGTGTTCATTCATACAGAATGCACTGGTGCTGGCGTGACATGAAGCAGTGTGTGTGGGCGCCACTATAATTATGCATGAGCTCATGTCCAGATATAAATGCATGTGATCATACAAAATGCATACACAGACATGTATTCGGGGGGGTTTGCGTGCATGTGTTTTGGTTTTGAAATCCTCCAGAATAAAATTCCCCCCAAATTATTGGGGTTTTCATTTTGGCCTGCATTTGGAAGTTTGATGCGGGGCACAGGCTGGGCTGCCTGGGAGAAGTGGCACACTCGGATCATTAATCAGACTCGACGGCACAGTGGGTAGCAGGCGAGCCACGGGAGAACGCTAATGCATGCAAATGTATACTCGTTTTGGGGGCAGGTTGAGCCAAGGACAGAACCTAGCCAGCAACAGAGACGGCAGAGAGGAGGGAGAGATGGAGAGAGACAGAAGCGTGGGTGTCTATTCATTGTGCTGCCATCCTACCGAAGCATGAATGGCTTCTAAATCAACCTGACAGTGAAAGAAAAAAGGTAAAAGAGGGAAATCATGCGGGAAATACGAAGGCTAAGGAAAGTCCCGCACCTTTAAAAGCTTAGATTGTATTGTGTTACACTGCGATATGGGAGCACAGTCGCATTTGATCAGATCTCCCATCAGCGCCTATATAACCTCCCTCCTATAACATCCCACGTGGTACGATAATTGCCAAACGGCCCCCTCCTCTGACTTCTCTGGCAAACGCGGGAGCCGGAGTCGACTCGCCGCCCGACTCAGAGCACACCTTGGTGCACCCGGGGCCTGAATATTCCGCCCCCTCATTATGGCTGGGATTGCACCTGGGCGGAGATAACCTTGCGTGACTTCTTTGAGATGAACCTCACAAAGAAGCTCAGGAAAGCGATGATATCGAGGCCGGTGGGTGGGACGCCGCGTAACGGGAGCCAGATAAAAGCCGTCCACAAAGGTTTTCTTTCTTTGAAAGATTTGTCTTTTTTTCTGTAATTATGGCTCGGAAACAGCAGTTTAGATCAGAACAATATAATATATAATATAATAACCATTCCGAATGTATTTATTATTATTAATAAATGTACTGCACATGTGATTTGCAGGGGACTGGCCTGAGACAGGAAATCGAACGGGAGCTGCGGGAGAACTACAGTTGGGGCTAGGGCTACAGAGCCGAGTGAATCCACGAGGATTCCAGGGATTTTCCACAGAGTCCCGGGGAGTAGTGTCCCTGAGCCGAGCGTGACGGTGACAGAGTGTGGGAAGACAGAGTCAGCAGGCAAGCCCAATGAGAAAGCGTTCCAAAAATCGGACGGGCTGAGACAGGATCACACACACACACACGCACGCACGCGCACACACACAACGGAAACAAGGAAGTGTCCAGAAAACAAGTCCAGTCCTAACACCTGCGGCAGAGCCAAACACTAACACGACCACCTGCTCTCTCATTGTGCTCTGTTGTGATTGTGATTGGACAGTGACAGTCCAATCATATACAGTGAGTGAAATTCATTCCACGCGTGTGTCTGTAATTTCATCGCTGTTGTCATTTTCTCACAGATATTATTCACAGATGAAAATTAAAAAAAACTGCCAAGTGGGTCCACCGATCTAAGATATGGTTTCCGTGCTACAATGGTCACTCGACGGTGATCATGAATGGGAAGCTATAGTGAGCAGGACTGCCCGTGTGCATTATAACTTCCCAGTATATTGAGTTTATGCTCAAGAGAATATTACAATAATACAATAATATTTATTGGAATAGTAAATGTGCATTTAATAAATAATAACAATAAAGGCGCAGAAGACGAATCTCAGCGATGCAATTGGTTCCTCAATTTGTCAAAACATGATATGTCCCAGAGAAGGCTTCCGGGGAAAACACGTGTCCGAGAGCTCATGGCTGGTGGATCAAGGTTTCACTCCTCGGCACGGAGGACGGGATGAGAAGATGGGAGTCGATGAGCATTGTTTTGCTCTTGCAAACCGGCCATTCAGGCAAGCACCCCGGGGAGCGGGGCTTTTTGTTCAAGGTTGCATCCTGCTCTACTGGCCACCTTTGTGTGTGTGTGTGTGTGTGTGTGTGTGTGTGTTTGTGTTTGGGAGTGCATGTAGTCCTCTGGGTCTCAATAAGGTTCTGTCAGGCTGATATCTCTGCCTGCATCGGAGGGAAAAAATAAGTGTGTGTGTGTGCGTGCGCGCGTGTGCGTGAGCGCGTGTGTGAGCGAGCTCGTGCTTGGCCAGCTCGGTTGTGACTTCGAATTTAAGAGGTTAATGCGGTAGATTTCATTTCTCTGCTCGATGTTCAACATATTATTCCACTCCCACTCCCCGTTGTTTTTTATTGTTTGTTGTTTGAGCAAAATAAGTGTATGGAAATTGGCCCGAAGGATTCCACGGGAGTTGGCAATTTGAATCTCCAATCAATGCCGGGACTCGACAAAATCTACGTGAGCCTTGGGTGAAAAAAAAAAATCCGCTTTTTTGGGAGATTGGAAGAAGGAGCTTCCAAACAAATCCGGACAAAAGCGAAGTAATAGGCTTCTTTTTTTTATATATATATATATATATTTCTTAAATATTTCTTCCAGGCAGAGATGGCAACCCCATACAAATGAAGCAGAAAGCAGAAAGAGAAATTAATTAACAGAATAAAGTGGAGAGAAAAAGAACAGTGTGGCTTCATTTTCGTGTTGTTGTTTTTTTTTCTTTTTTTTTTTTATTGAACTCCAAAGACATCTCCTCTGCCGTTGTGATGAGGCTATGGAGGGGATTATGGTATTTAATCCCTGACACCGCTTTTCCCCCTGTGTTCCCGGAGCCATCTTAGGGAAACCTGGTGCAGCCTTGTCGAACACACCGGCATGCACACGCGACAAACAAGTAGGCAAGCACGCACATAGGAGTAACGCAAACACTTTGCAGGTTTGAGCCAAACTAAGGCGGTGACCCTCGGCCAACCGGTCTTATTCCGAGAAAGGGCACAAATGCATGGCTTTTAACTTTAGTGTGGAATGAAGCTCGGAAAATGGCGCCGCTGTAAATGCTTTGCTTCTCACCGATGACCGGTATCAATTTCACTGGAATGGAAGCGGCTGACGCCAAAGTTCGGCGCGTTTCTCCCCCCCCCTTGAAAAAAAAAACTCAATTTGATGATTGCCTTTTTTTTTGCTTTCTCCCGAGAGCCGTAAGAAAAAAGAAATTCAATTTCCAATTCAAATAACCAAAAAATGTAACACTCCGAGCGAAACGTTATGGTTATTAGTGATGCTTTCCTAAATGGGGCTCTTGACAAAAGTATATATTTTTTTCTTTTCTTTGGTCTCTGTCTAATGCTGTTTACTAAGCCTTGACCAGGCAGCGTCTCAAGCCTTGTACTTTTGGAGCTGTGACTAATGCACGGACGGCTGAGTCACTGCAATTAAATGACCAGAAATACACTCCACTAACACGACCCTCCATCTCTCCTACTCACAACGGCCGCTGTTTGGAGAAAAACACTGTACCGTGATCGAGGAGCAGTGACACTTTTTTTGTTTGTTTGTTTGTTTGTTTGTTTTGATGATGCCTCTGTCCCCCCTGTGGATTTGTTATTTGTCATTTAGTTTTGGAGGACAGTGCCACAGCCAATGCCGTATTTCTCGTTTTGGTTGCGATTGATGTGCGGTAGGGATGATTGTGCTGCTCTGGCAAAAACAAACCCAGAAAAAAACTGGAAAAGGAAGCTTTCTGAAGAGATGCATAAAATGTACTTTGGGTTTGAACAGGATGATTCACCCCTGCGTAAATGTGAAGACACTCTAAAAGCACAAACTGAAGTGCAGGGCCGCCCGAGGCACCAGAGCTTTAGGGGTTCATTGTTGTGTTGCACACACATTTGATTCCATGGGAAATGAATATGTGCTCACCTGCTCTTCTTCCGGTGACGGCGCCGGGTCTCTGACCAGCAGGCCCGCCCGTCGGTTCCAAATATGGTCTGTGGTCACTTTAGAGCCCTTTGCTGATCCTCTGCAGAGCATTACTTGACCTGGCTGTTGGGAGAAAGGGCAGACGTAAGCTTAAAATATCCTCGGGGCTTGACACGGCACTGCTCCAGCTGCATTCTGTAATTACCAGCAGTGCAATCAGCAGACTTGTTAATTTCCCCTGACTGACAGCCAGTGACGGCTCGGTTGCGGAAAAACGCACCGGTACAGTTTCGTATGTAAAAGGGGTGAGGCCTGAGGCATTCTTCGGCACTCTGGGGGGGGGGGAAAGCACATGGCATACCCTAACAGACGACATTCTGCAGCGTTGGGCAGCCGTTGAGGTACGGCCCTCCCAACAAATGACTGCATTTGACATACCTCGCCAGAAACAACAAAGCAAAAAAAAAGAAAGAAAAAAGTATATGATAGAATAGGAGACGACTTCCTCCCGCCTGCCTTTTGGGATCAGCCGACGCATCTCTCTGCAAAACCCCTCGTCGTTATGTAACATGTTTAGGGCGGGAGCACGCGGAAGCACTTTCTGCTTCCGCAGGGGTATCGATTTAAGCATAAGGGCGCTATGAAAGGGTCCCGGGCAGACATTCCACCGGCAAAGTAATTGGGGTAAGTGAGGCAGCAGAATTGGCCCAGATAAATAGGTCACTTTATAGGTTGTTTATGGCGGCGATTGGACATGATGCACGAGGGAGCGGGGCCGCCGAGGGAAGCGGTCCAGCTCGAGCCACGGTGTGCAACCGCCAGAATGCCATTTTGCCCGTATGTGTTCGTTGTATGTGACAATTGAAAACAAATCCGAAAGAGGGAGCAGGCGTGACGGGTTGCGTGAAAGCCGGGGCCAGGCAAAAAGCGTGACGGTAATAGAGGGTAGAGCGAAAAAACACTGCCTACCAGGTCTTCAAAAAACGCACAAGTTCAAATGTTGAATCTATACAACTAGAAGGACAGTTTATCGATTCGCAGATATGACTTTGTTTTTGACAGCGTGCGTTCTAATGTGCCGACCAAACAGACTTCCCGTGACATTAAGCATTATGCCATTATGACTCGAGATCTCTCTGTTTTGTAACCTGTGTGTGTGAGTGTGGACTGTGTGCGTGTGCGTGGGACTGTTAGGGCCAACATTTCCACCGCAGATGATGAACCAACCACATGATTGCGTCCATCATCGGGAGCCACAGAGGTGACATTTACACCATGACAGGAAATGTGATGAGCTATCAATCTCGCACGCGTGCACGTGCCATGATTAACCGTGATGTGCTCAGGCGCCAGCCGCATTCGAGGCAGGTCACACATTAGCGCTGAGGAAAACTTAAATAAACCAGCACTGCACTGTCCTCCATCTTCCGCCCCCACCGAGAGTCCATCTATTTTGTTTTGGAAAAGCTCATCGGTAAAACAGACGATGATGAAATGAAACCAGCGAAAATAGTTCCCCAAAACATTTGCGATCAATTCCATAAAAAAAAAAATACATATATATATATAATAGCCCCAGCCTGTTAAAATATAATCATTTTGTAAACTACTGAGGTTTCATCCCGAGGTCATTTGTTTCTGTGATTAGTTTTAAATGTTGTGTAATCAATAACTTTGACAGGCCAGTGGTTATTGTTGGGGGGGGGGGGGATATTTGATTTAAAAAAATATCTATCTTTTTTTATGTCTACGGGTTATGCTTGAAGCAGAAACTTCAGCGGCTCCGCTACAACCTTCGGGGACCAATTTTGCTCACTCAATTCCATCGGAAAAGCAGATGGTAGGGAGAAGGGAGATGGTGCTGGTTGTATTATTAAGACAGACAATTAGATGACTCTGTAGAGGCCCTGCAGTAATGATTATACTCAACTAATACACCAAATTAAATGAACCCTGGGCTGGATTGTTTTGAAAAAGTGAAATGAGTTCATGAGGTCTTCTCATTCTAAAACGCCCCAAAAATCGAAGCCGAATTCAATGAGTCAGATATGAACAATGGGATATTTGTTTCTGTGTCTCTGCCTTCATTTGTTTGTCATTGTGATTTAAACCTTCTCGATTTGAAACGTTGCCACGGATTGTTTAATTAAAGGATTACAATGGCCAGTTCTTTTTTCTTTTTTTATTGATCGGAGACGATGGTTGAAAAGAGTCCCTGTTCAAAAAAGAATTCACAGATTGCAAGGTGCACATTCGCCTATATAAATCCCATCAAGCTGTATTTTAAAGCAATGATATTTACACAATAGATGTATTTCCCACTGGTACTCAGTTAGTGGTTTCTATCAATGCCAGTAATTGGACTCGGAGAGACTGAATAAATGTACTAAGCCGTGGTCATCCGCAGCTCAACACTCATCTTATACAGCCAATAATTACAAAAAAAAAAAAAAAAGCATATCTTCAGTGCACAAAAGAACCTGAAGGAAAAAACAAAGGTTGCGGCTGTGCCAAATGGCGATGACTAAATATTTGACAAATCCCGCAGCATTTCGATTCCCTGCAAAAACCAAAGCCACAACGCAAGGAGGACTTGATTACCATTTGAGCATTATACAACTGTCAGGGTAACACTGAGATGCGTGATTTTCGAGCATCCGCCCCCAGACTCCCTCTCAGCTTCCAATATGAATAGATAATTCCACTGCGTCATTCGTCCTTTTTCTCTTCTCCAGGTTTGGGATTTGTTTTTAGCTCATCCCACATCGCTGACAGTGCGTGAGTCAGCGCTGTCCGACACCATGTCATGCGGAAGCGTTTTTTCTTGCTAATTCTTTGTTGTTTTTTTTGTTTTTTTTATCTTTTCTTGCTTTTGTTTCAGAACCTCTCACGTATTTTAACATCTCGAACACTGCCACAAAAGACGGAGGGAAAATCCATTTGTCATGTCGCTCGCAGTACAATTCGTTATGGACGCGTGCGCCGAGGCACTGGTAGAAGCAGCGATTGCTTTAAAGGGTCGGCTTTTCGGTGTGTTCCGAGAAAACCAATTTCAGAACATAATGAATCTTCAGGGAGAGATGCTTTGTGCCGTTTGGTAAAGGTGGGGCTCTGTCTTCATTGTTGCGGGCAAGTCATTGAGAACGGATGATGCTTACAAAACCGAGGTGAAACTGGCCTTTTCAGTTCATCGTGAACCGAGACATTTGAGGACAGACAACTCCAGCGCATCATCCTAGGTGAAAGTAAATTCCATATAAAATATTTAAAAAATCCATAAAAAAGATAAACCCTGACTATCAGGTTTAACTACAGTGGATTCAACACGCGTTCAAAAGTAGGGCTAAATTTGCCGATATATTATTACGGAAAGGAGTGTAAATTCTCCTTCTGCTGTCCTCTGCACATGCATTTCTGACGACCCTCACACATACACAAGTGCACTATGCGATCTGATACACGTGTATCAGATCGGATAGTACACTTGTGTATCAAGATGTTGACGTGTTTTACACCTTTGCCAGGCGAGCGTCAGTTTCCTGGCAGCCAGTGGCACACAATAACTCGGCTGAGGGGAAGAAACGTCTCTTAAAGTCGAAAGGGAAGGGATAAATAAAAAGCGAGGTGACTGGAAACGCAAACACACACGCGCGCACACACACACACCCTTGAAATATGATTTTGCCACAACAATCTGCCAATCCAATCTGCAATATCTTTACAGTGTCTCCTGGCGCAAACACAGAGAATTCAAATTTCACTTTAGCCGATGAAGAATTGAAAGTGTGCACGTTTATGGACAGGGCCTTTATGTGCTGAGCAGCACATTAGGATGCAGATCACATAAGAAGGGAAAATTAATGTCCCTGTGCTGGCCTGCACGACAAACACTCTTCTTTTGTTGGAAATATTCTCTCACCCGTCTTCTAGTCAGTCAAGATTCAAGGTAACTGATGGCATTGTGTCTTTGTTTGTCAGTTCTGTGCACCGGTCTGCCACGACATTGCAGCCCTGTGTTAATGTTTTGGCTGATTGCACTACAAGTAATGTGTGAGCAGATAGCAGCAGGTTCAACTGTTTCCTGATTTATGCTCCAAATGAGCAGCTCTTCGGGGAGCTTGTAATTGCCCTGTGGTGTGCAGAATGCCGCCACGGAGATCAGAGAGGGCTCATGGAAATGTGCATGAGTGTGTGTGCAACAAATTGCCAAACAGACAGCAGGAGCGGGAGAGGGAGTGTGTATGATGACAAGCAGAGAGCGGAGGAAATGTGCACCTATTCATCTCCTCAGTCGGGAGCAGGCAGGTACAGAGGTATGGCAGCCTTACAAGGTCAATATTTTACTTTGGCTGGTGCGCTCTAATTAAATTAGAGGCAAAGTGCCCCAGGAGAGCACACGGGGAGATATAAACCCAACAACACCCCCCCCCCCCCCCCCCCCCCCATATAAACCCAACAACCCCCCCCCCCCCCCTCCCCACCTGGACTTGGAGATACAAGCTTTTTTTCCAACAGGACAGCAGCAGCAGGCCTCTAGAATATAATGAGGAAAATACTTTCACACGGTTATTATCAGCATTTCTTTTCCTGGCCTAGCCTTGTGTCTGGTGTGAACAATTGAACAAGCAACACACATTAATTATCTGTGCATGTCAACACGCGTTTGTCTCTGTAGGAGATACGGAGCTGTGGATGAGCCCGACGGGTGTAGAACGGTGTCATGCAGGATCAACAATCCTGCAGAACAATTGGACAACAGTGATCAGTGAAGGATCGGCTTGAGTTCATCTGGGAAGAACAAATCAATCGACAGTGGAGCATAACAGTGCAGGATGCAACCTGCAGAAGCACCGAGTGATGCTTTAAGAGAGAGGAGAAACATCTGGAGGCTACGGGTGCGCAACGCTCTGCCATTGGCCGAGCGCACCAGGAAGTGGAGCCGCTCCGCCGCCGTCATGTGACTTCCACGGCGCAGGCGCCGCAGCCTCCCCCGGTCCCGGACAGCGGAAACTCTCGCCATGGATCCCGGACTCCAGCTTCCACGCGCCGCGGCGCTCGCATGGCTGCTCCTGCTCTGCCTGGTCCCCGCGGCGGAGGCGTACGACGGCGGGGACGCGGTGGCCCTGCTGCTGGGCACCGTGCTGGCCGTGGTGGGGCTGTGCGCGTGCCTCGGCTGGTACGCGCGGAGGCGCAACGACGTGCTGTGAGGAGACGGTTTCCCCCTCCGCCGATCGCGTGCCTCTGACCACCCGCCGCCTTCCAACCTCCCCGTGTGTTCTCCTGCGGACCCCCAACAGAGAGAGACGAATCAGAAACGTGCCTTATTGGATTTAATGCGTCGAAATCACGGGGGTGGGGGATCACGTGCGCAGACGGCGAACCATCCAGGAAGTCCTGAAACAGGAACTGTTTTTGTTTGTGTTGCACCTCTGAGATTAAGGACCATCATGGCCTTCTATATGAACATGCTGCAGCATTGACTGTATACACATATTCTATAGTTATCGCATATTGAGCTTATATTTTCCATGCTTGACGTGATCACGTGTTATTTTCCTGTTGGTTAGTGCTTGCGACGTGCAACACAACCCTGCCACTGTGCGAAGCACAGCATCACGTGTGGGTGATGAAACGTCACTTTTGCTTTATGAATGAAATAAAGTGATTTAACTGTTGGTGGTCATGATGTTTAAATGCTATGGTGCTATCCCGCCCCGTGCACCTCTGCCCTTTACAACAATTGGAGACAAAGTGTTTTCATGCCCAGATGTGGTACACAACTCTAACTTTAGAGCATTCACACCTTCACACGCCCACCGCGTACTCCAAAACAGAATCCTACATATTCAAAAATGATAAAAGCACTTGTCCTGCAGTTAAAATCCTGCTGTGACTGGTGCTTCGTCTTGTCCGACATTGTTCAATTATTAATAAAGTTGTTGCCGGTTGAAGTGCTGCTTTACAGTCCAGTGGCGCTGCCGAGTGACCAGCGACTCTAGCTACCAGATAAAAGTGGAGTAAAAATGTTTTTCAAAAGGCAGTGGGGTGGAATTAAGGAACATTAAATGTTCATAGTAAAGTAAATTGCAATCACTGTTTCTCAAAATATTACTCAGCTCTGGTGGGAAATCAATCCTTCAGTTTCTATTATATTCTTCACGATAATCCAGTATCAACCTGTGTGACTGTTTACACTATCAGCGGATGAGTCACCATGTGTTTGAAATGTGTTGAGCTGTGATTGAAAAGGAGCTGATGGCACATTGCATCTCGGCATCGTTTCCATTTTAATCATGAAAAATGGAAATGTGCACGGCTCACATTGCTCCCCTCGCCACGTGAATGTGGTATCCGTTGCCGGCAGCAGCGACGCATTCAAAACATGTATGATGATAACCAATGCATGTTTCACAACCCAGACAGTTACAACGCCATCCTCTCACTGCTGTGTTTTATGTATGTGTGCAGCGTTTTGGTGCGTGCGTCCCGCTTTGTGGACACGTGGCTGACTGAGTCGTGATACACTGCTCATGACATCACAGCCCTCCATACATGGTGGAGGAATCAAATCCTATGAATTTATCATGCTGCCCGGGCAGAATGAACAACAGTGCACAGAGTGCTCGTCAATTATGCATATACAGTACAGGGAAAGTCATTCTAGCTGGAGGTGAACTAGGCAGCCTGACTTAACCCTTTCACTGTGTACATGTGGGGGACATTTCCCTGAGGTAAAATGGTGACAAAGCTTTTTTTTTTTACAGTCCAGGCCTAAATCTGGCGTTTGCAAAGGGACAAAAATACAATCATGTTTAGTTTTTGTTATTTCGACATTATATTTAAATGTGTAGGTGATGTGATTACCACCGTCGTGTAGCAAGTGTAGGATGTACTCACTATATCCTGGCAGGATAATAATATTTTTTTCCTGAACTGACAGTGTAATCCGTTACACTGTGATGTAACGCGTTACAGGCCAGCAGAGGCCCAATGGAACAGATGTTACCGTGAGAGACGGAGCTGCTGCTGCTGCTGCTGCTGCAACAAGAGAGGAGACGCGTCTTGGATCACAAATAGGGATACAGAGCGCATGCGCACTGCGCTTCGTTTACTGTAGGATATTCACCGTGGAGGGGAAAAAAAGGGGCAGGCAACAAACCAGGCTTCTTAAAAAACAGCAAAAACACGGCCAGTGCCATGTGAATACCTCCACGGAGGGACACGAAATAGGATTATCAACAGGTAGGATTTTAATTGATCTCATGATCGGCTGTCTCCTTTTTCTCCCCTCTCTCTCTCTCTCTTTCTCTCCGTCCCTCCGTCCCTGCCTTCCTCTCGCTCTCTCTATTTTTTCTTTTTTTTTTTGGCCTCGTCTTGCGCGGTGGCTGCGATGCTGGGCAATTCGTAGCGGGGACATGGAAATGATTCGAGACTAATGGACGCGCGGATCCGCGACACAAGGACGATGATTTTTCCCCGCTGCGTTTTCCTGCTGAAATCCATCCGATTCAGACGCGCGTAAAAAGCCCCTCGGCTGACAACCGGAGGAGCGTACTGACGCGTAAGTAGACACGAATGCCGTTATTGATGAAATGAGACGTCGCGGAGGATTAAGCCTGTGTAATGATCTTTTTTATTTTATCTTTTTTAAATGGGTTATATAGACCATTCTGTGTGACACTCTCCTGCCGTCGGGCTTGTTGTTGTCACTTCTATTCATCCATGTTCTGTCCATCCCGACCGATAATCACAACCGCACATTGAAGTTAATTAATGTCGTAAGGCGGCTGGTGGAGTCAAGTGATGCACAGCGTGTGCTCTTAAATCTGTGTCGCCTCGTTATGATATAAAAGATGATCTGGGAAGAAGATGGAGGCTCGCTCAACAAAACGCCCTAATTAGAACGCTGCTTATTAACGTAATGCAGTTCACCTTTAATCACACAAAAACAGGGATGCGTTCATTGTGCATGCGCCCTCCGTCGATTTTTTCCTTCTTCCTCACAATGCATAAAAGGCAGGGCGAGTGTATCCAAGGCATGCGCGGGCTTCAGAGAGCCTCCTTCCGTATAGTCTGCAGGGTGTGAACGGGGCTTTTTTATTTTGGGGGGGGGGGGAAGCTGCGTTTCTCTGAATGCGCTCACAACGCGCTGCAAAAGCGTCCAAACACACGGAATGTCCCAAAACCGGAGTGCTTGTTGTTTTTCGGGGGGTTAGAGGGGTTCACTCCATCTCCCGACAGGCACGCGTAATGCGTCTTTTGTCACACAACGAAGGCTGGACTGTGCCATTTCATGACAATCTGAAGTCACATGAAAGAAATCAAAAAAAAGAAAAGAAAATGTTGGAGGGATTAATGGTTTGGTCTGATGGAGCTCCATCACTGTCTGTCTGCGTTTCTGTCTGTGTACCAAGTGTCCAGGCTGAGGCAGGGGGGGCTCTGCACTGAGCCTCTCTCCATATTAAAACACAGAAATAAATAAATAAATGACAAGCGGATGACAATTGTCAGCCACCCCGCCGTAGATTGTGCGAGTGCAGTTGAAAAACAATGCAGTTGTTGTGTAAGACCGAACGCTGACGGGTGGATGATATTTTTCAGGGTTTTTTTTTTTAGGTGTGATGAGACAAAGGAACAAAGGATGCCTTAAGGGAGAGGTTGCCTATATGCCTGGAAACCCCTTCAAAGCCCGCCGCCAAATGGATCTAACGCCTCCCCCTGCCACCTCCAGATCATGATACTCGGCTGAAGCCATTCCGCTATCTTTATGATCCCTCCTCCATCTATGGCGAACTATAGCCATGCAGGGGACCACACCATCTTGCAGAATGTCTCTCCTCTCGCCACGTTCCTCAAACTGACCTCCCTGGGTTTCATCATTGGCGTCGGCGTGGTCGGAAACCTCCTGATCTCCATCCTGCTGGTCAAAGACAAGAGCCTGCACCGGGCGCCCTACTATTTCCTGCTGGACCTGTGCGCCTCCGACATCCTGCGCTCCGCCATCTGCTTCCCCTTTGTCTTCACCTCCGTCAAGAATGGCTCGGCCTGGACCTACGGCACGCTGACCTGCAAAGTGATCGCCTTCCTGGGCGTGCTCTCCTGTTTCCACACGGCGTTCATGCTCTTCTGCGTCAGTGTCACGCGCTACCTGGCCATCGCCCACCACCGCTTCTACACCAAGAGGCTGACCTTCTGGACCTGCCTGGCCGTCATCTGCATGGTGTGGACGTTGTCGGTGGCCATGGCGTTCCCGCCGGTGCTCGACGTGGGGACCTACTCTTTTATACGCGAGGAGGACCAGTGTACATTCCAGCACCGCTCCTTCAGGGCCAACGACTCGCTGGGCTTCATGCTCCTGCTGGCGCTCATCCTCCTGGCCACACAGCTGGTTTACCTCAAGCTCATCTTTTTTGTCCACGACCGTCGAAAGATGAAGCCCGTCCAGTTCGTGCCTGCCGTGAGCCAGAACTGGACCTTCCACGGGCCCGGCGCCAGTGGGCAGGCGGCGGCCAACTGGCTGGCGGGATTTGGCCGCGGCCCCACCCCGCCTACTTTGCTGGGCATCCGGCAGAACAGCAACGCGGCGGGCCGCAGGCGTCTGCTGGTTTTGGATGAGTTCAAAACAGAGAAGAGGATTAGTAGGATGTTCTACATCATGACGTTTTTCTTCCTGGCTCTGTGGGGGCCCTATCTGGTCGCCTGCTACTGGCGGGTCTTTGCGAGGGGCCCCGTGGTCCCCGGGGGCTACCTGACAGCAGCCGTGTGGATGAGCTTTGCCCAGGCCGGGGTCAACCCTTTCATCTGCATCTTCTCCAACAGGGAGCTCCGGCGCTGCTTCAGCACCACACTCCTCTACTGCAGAAAATCCAGGTTACCAAGGGAACCCTACTGCGTTATATGAAGGTTTTGCTGTGGGGTTTCTTTTTTCTCATCTATGTCTCTATTTCCCTGATTGATCTTGAGCTGGGCTCGTTCCCACTGTACAGCGCGCACTCTCTCTCTCTCTCTCTCTCTCTCTTCTCTTCATCCTCCAGTTTTTTCTCCCGATTCCTCCAAAACTCCGTTTTGCAGAGGTAGACGGTGGAAAAACCAATCACGAGGCATCGCTGGGGTGATTGAATATGAAATGTATCAAACATGGAGGCTGAAGGGAATGGGAATGCGCAGGAGGTCTGGATCCCCTCCTGTGTTTATGTTCTAGTAAACAGACATTGTTGGAAGGCCATGCCAATGCAGAGAAGCAAAAAGCGGCAAAAAGACAAAAAAAAGGACAAAAAAAAAAGGATAAAAGATTTGACGGAACAATGAAAACAAAACCTCTTTCTTGGGATACTGTGAGGTGTGAAATACAAAAATATGAAAAGGAAAAAAAAAAGAACAAAACGATACCTCTCAAGGAATCACTGGAAATGTTTTACATTTTTAAGAGTTGCACTAAAAAGAAGATGTAAAGATGCTTTTTTTTTGGTCAACAGTTGCCAGCTGCATTGCAAGGACAACTTTCCCCCTAGCCCCCCCCCCCCCCCCCCCCCCCCCTCAAACTAAACAATGAATGCTTTCATTTGCAACAGACTACACAATCGCTGTAAGTAAAGCAACATTTGGTGACTGTTGGAATACCCCATCACAAGAGGATGAAAATGGTTTTAATGTAAGTGATGCTCTTTTTCATTTACTGGGCGGGGGCTTAAACGACGGGGATTTACAATGTGTGGTTGTGAAGTTGCAACCTGAAAAGCTAGAAATGATTTCTTGTAGTTTTATGCTCCATATGTCCCTAGTGTCTGGCATTGTTTTTTTTCTTGTCACCTTTTACGAAGAAAAAAAAAAAAAAAAAAAAGAGAGAGAGAGAGAGAGAGAGGAGAAAAGATGACCCGACGCTTGGATTTTGAAAAAGTCGCTTTGAAGAAGAAGACCTTGTGCAAAAAAAAAAAAAAGACATTGAAGAAGAAGAAGACTTAGTTCAGTGTTTCATCATATCCATGTACCTAAACACTACCATATTGTTACAGTATTGCTGATGCCACTCCAGGTGTTCTTGCCTTAATGGTTATGATATTGTCATGTTTCTTGATTGTTGGGTTCTTTTTTTTTCTTTTGGATTCATTCATTCCTAAAAAGTTGAAGGTTTATTAGTTTGTTTTTTTTTTGATGCAAAGGGAGTTTGAGTTCTTTATTTTTTTCACATCGATGTGAAGTGCATGTCCATTTTTAAAAGCTGGTCTACTCCCATGAGCATCACAGGCCATACACTGAGCAGCCCATTTTTATTCTGCAGCGGTTTGCTACACCCCACAGAGTGCTGAGAGCACAGGGAGTGTGTGTGCGGTGCGCGCGTGCGTGCGTGTGTGTGTGTGTGTGTGTATGTGTCAGTGGGTGCATGTGTGTGCATTACAGAGTGCTTGTGCAGTGCGGATCAGACAACAGTCACTTCAAGACCAGAGCCTTAGTATGAAATCTTGCACAATTTGTAAAAAATGTAAAAGAAAGAAAAAAAAAAAAAAAAAAGAGACATTTAAGGCACACCGTCTTGTTTCTACTTTCCCTACATTTGCTCTCTACTGATTGTTTTCAATGACTTACTTTTTTCTCTTGTGGCCATTTTAATATTTATTATGTATTCTTTTTTGTATATTATAGATAGACTGTGTGTAAGTATGTGAGTCTTTCATTTTGAAGTCCCGAATGTGAGTACAGTTTCGGTTAGGATTGCATTTGCTGAAAGTTAACTGTGTAATCTGTTGCTTTTTGAAAATAAAAAGTTTCCATTTTGCAAAATCTGTATTTAATCCCTCTCATTGGGTGGAAATCGTACTGTAAGGCCAACAGCTGGAACACATCTGCAGGACCCCCTAGTGTTTCGAAATGATGCTTGGTCAGGGGATGAATGTGTCAATATCCTCACATATTTCCTTTTTTTAATCCGTCAATGTATTTTTCTCTTTACGAAACACCCGAAACCACCCAGGCTGGGGTAAATGTATACACTATGAATGTAAACATTTTACAGCCACTGGTGAAGGTCCATATTTTGTATTAAAATGACTTATGGCCGTTGCTATTCCTACAAGGAGTTTATATGTCCCTTCTGTTCTTGCCAACAGTCTTTTTATAAGAGAAAATGATCACATTTTCATATATACAGTATATATATATACATATTTATATATCTCGTGAAACACTTTTGTCTGTCTTTTGAGTCCTGAGGACACCTTGTCAAGACCGAATATATACTAAACCATGTCATTGAATGTGAAGTGAGCTTGACATTTAATGGGAATAATATATCCCTGGGCACACTCCCTGTTACATTTTCTTTGGTCATTTTGTGTTAAAGGGGAATACCACTGAATTTCAGATGTAATATATATACGACTCCCATATTTTATAATGAAAAACCCACTGTGAATTAATGAATACCCTCGCACTCAGCCCCGTGGCCACAAATGACATAGCGGTTTGTCCTGCTAAGGTCACATCGGTGAGTGGCTGCAAAAACATGGGTGATATTTGACATACAGTCAACAGACAATTTTAACCAAATTGTTCTATACAAAAGACACAAACCAAACGTCAAGATTAAACAGTTCAAACATTTTTTTAAAGATTAAGAGGGATTTTTTTTATTTGTGGCAGCTCCCCATTCTTAAATTGAGTGGTATTTCTCTATAAAAGACTGTAACTGAAGTATGTGGATATTTGATAATGAATAGTACAAGATCGCTAAATGCCATTTTGTTATATTTCAGAAATCAGTGTTGCTCTTTGCTTTGGAACAAAACTGTGTCCCACCCCCACCCCCCCTAAAATCATTCAATTAGGTAATTACCGCATTGCCTCTGTGCCTGAAAACACAAGACACGATGTTGGAATGGCTTGTAAACACTCCAGGTGATTGCATGCGGGGCTGCAGGTACCGATGATGAGAAATGTCTATTAGGGATCCATTTTCATTATGAGGATGGCAATTACTGTTTCATTTTGGACATTGATCATTTCAATTTGGAACCAGAAGGGCCAAGTCAGATGTTGCATTTATTGACATTTAAGGGAAAACGCTGAATAAGCTGGAAATGCTCTGGTGTCACTTTATATTATGTTCCTTTCCTATTTTCTTTTTTATCCACGGTGCTGTGATGTGTTCACAGCACAATTACTGTTTCATTTTGGACATTGATCATTTCAATTTGGAACCAGAAGGGCCAAGTCAGATGTTGCATTTATTGACATTTAAGGGAAAACGCTGAATAAGCTGGAAATGCTCTGGTGTCACTTTATATTATGTTCCTTTCCTATTTTCTTTTTTATTCCACGGCGCTGTGATGTGTTCACAGCAGAAACCTGCTTTTAGAGATTGAGTGGTGAACAATATAGGCAAAGGTAAAAAAAAACAAAAAAAACACTGCACAACATTGTGTGGGATGTAATCTGTAAACTGGTGCTGAAACTGCGCTACATGAGACTGGAGCGGGAATGAGCATCCCACTTATAGATATTTAAGCGTCATTGAGCACATGCACATCGCAAAACGGTGTCACTATTGTGCGCTGTCCCATTTCCGAGCATATCCATTTCCGAGGTGCCCCAGTAATTCTGTTTGGCTCCGCGTCTGAGAGAAGATGACGTGCAGAGGCGGGTCGGCTACAAGGCAGTTCACCCTGGCGCACACACACGCGCGCGCGCGCGCTCTCACACTGAACTCTTAAACCTGCCAGGCATCATCTCTTCTGAGAGAAATCGACAAACATAGTGTTGACAATCGAAGCAATTAGGGTGCTGCGATCCACTGGGCAATCGGGCTATTTGGATTGGATCTTTGTACTTGTGTTTAGATCGTGGAATAAAAAGAAGGACAACGAAAAGGGTAATTTTGAGAAGCTCTGCCGTCGTTTCACGATCAGACAACTTTACTATTGGATTCTGGCAGCCAATAAAAGACACAACCATCAATAACTCAGTGTCACTATCCACATATCTCAGCGGATTTGCGTCGACATATTCTGTTTTTTAATGGACTGCCAATGGGCACTGGGAAAAAAAAATAAGCATCTAGGCCTCATTTCCCGTAATTTGAGTAAATACCATTTGTTGACAGAGAAACATTAGCCTTTTTTTCATATAAAGGAGGGGGGGGGCTCATCTATTATGAGCCTTTTGTGCATTCTTAAGCATATTCTATTTGTATAAGGCACGCCAAACCTTAATTAAAGTGCAGTAAGGGTCGGTGTGCCGAGAAGCACTCAAATATGGAAAGCTGCCTTGAATGGAAGAGGCCGATAGAGTGGCCCGACTCAATCTTCTGACAAGCTACTCAGG
Source organism: Colistium nudipinnis (assembly GCA_016785305.1). NCBI lineage: Eukaryota > Metazoa > Chordata > Actinopteri > Pleuronectiformes > Rhombosoleidae > Colistium > Colistium nudipinnis. Next base: position 421,448 of record JAFBJU010000237.1, on the reverse strand, counting down.
AAAATAAAGAAAGAAATAAAAAATAGCTTTCTGTCTCAGCATCGCCCCGCTCTACGTATTTGTTTTACTGTGTGACCACCGGAGAATGGAGCCGGATGTCTAATGTCTCGATGAGCTTCGTCAAATGTTTTTTTTTTAATTTTTTCTACTTTCTGTCGGATGTTTGGGTGTTGATGGCGTTTGTTTGGAAATGCGCGCACGTCTTGTTTGCGAAAGCGAAGTTTGGTGAGCACATGGCAATCTGCAGGGGGTTGGCGGCTGCAGGTTTTTTTTGTGCGTTCGCGTTTGTCCTCAGATGCAGGTCACGGCACAATCAGTGTGGCTGTGGAGTACGTGGTTAACAGTCATCCAAGCGTAGAGCCCCAGTAGTTTACTCTCTAACGGCTCTGCCGCCTTATGGCTAATGTGCCCCGGCAAATTAGTCACTTTCAAATGAATGATAACGCGGGGATCACTGTGTGAGGGGGTTGCTTAAAATGTCCCAATTTTTGTCAGTTTTTTTTTTCCCCAAGTCAAATTATATCCTGCTCTTTGTCCATTCACTGTCCATTGTTTGCGCGATGAATACATTGCTGTCAAACAAAACATCTGGGACAATGTAAGCAAATCGCTTTCACAAACAGACCGGCTCTCTGAAGGGGGATTTTTAATTAGGACAGACGCATGTACAGAATGAAATGAATATGGAACCACATTAATCCGTCCCTTTTTCCAGCTCACCTAAATGAACTATGAATCAAAATATGTGTACAAAACTACTTACTACTTCTACTACTACTACTACTAGTAGTCAAAGTACTACAAGATTATTGCAGGAGAAAGTCCAAAAGAAAACGTTATAACGATGATATATGTTCCTTTAGGAGGAGGGGACTGGAAGGGGGATATTGTGCCATTTATTGTCAGACAAGCTGTTACACCAACGAACAATTGCATGTGGATGTCTTTACTGGGAGCCTTCATGGCGTCACTTCCAGCAAACCCCCCACTCTCCCCCCACCCCCACTCCGACAGCCCAATCATGCAAAGGCCTTATATAAAGAATATCCCTGCTTTAAATATTAGCTGATTTAATTGAGGTTGGAGCTTCAAAGGTTCCGTCCTACATATTTAAACAGTATTTTTTTCTTCTTTCTTCTTCTGTAATGGGAGATTCCGTTGATGGATAGTTTCACTGGAAGTCTGAGAAGAGCTCATTTTTAGACGGGGGACTTAGTGCTATATTTGGCGTCAGACCGGTATTGGCTTGAAGGTAGGATATGTGGGCTATGTATGTTTCATCTGCTCTGTACATTGCATGTTATGGCTGTCCCCTCTCTCTCTCTCTCTCTCTCTCTCTCTCTCTCTCTCTGTCTCTGTCTCTACTGCTCTCTTACCAGTATACATGTTTATACATGCATGTTTACGGATGTTCCTGCAATGGTGTTGATTTAGGCTGCGCAGAGATCGGCTAAAAAAGGACTTTTTAAGCGCGTTGCGCTTTGACATCTGCAGGCGCATTATGTACGTTGTGTTGTGACTGTGAGCTGTTCAAGGGGAATGCAAATGACTTGGCATCACGTTATCGCCGACCGAATGGATGGTTCGAGTGGCAGAAAGTGCCGCTGCAGTCTGTTCAGGGCACGGGTCAGGATGTGAGCTCACGCAGGTCTCCGTTTCTTTACCGGTAGATCCCGCGGTGTTGCAGTGGGAATGGAGAGTTCACCGCTAAGACTCGGGGTGAGTGATGGGGCCGCGGATAGATCACGACTGCTGGGTTAGTGCTTAAGCACGTGTACATGGACGCCAAAGTTGGAATATGCGAAAGGGGAGTCCTGGTCGGGAGTAATCCTCCGAAAGGGATTACCCATGTCTTTCATGCTAGATTAAAGGGTCCCATGATACCCTGCTGTACCATGCGAGCACTGACGGGACGGGGTTGGGGGGTCGATGCCGTTTACGACAAGTGATCAGCCCCATCGTCGTTGTCATCGTTCGCTGTCGTGTCATTGCTGCTTGATAATGAATGGGGGGAATTCTTCAATACTCCAGATTTGAGGAGGCCGACCAATCACCAAGCCACTTGGTCTCGCTCGGTCTGTGTCCCTGTGCGAGTGTGTGGAGATAATCATCTTATCCTTCACCGCACACACACAGGCGCACGTGCGTGTGCATAGTCAGCGGAAAAGGGAAAGAAATATTTGGGTCACATGAAAAGAACAGAATGTTTTGATCATTTCGGTGAAATGCCTGGCCCCAGACGAGGAGGCCTGTCCTATTATATTCCACGTTTATTGTACCTAAAACTAGATCACGCTTCTTGGAGAAAAACTGACAAAACTAGCAGGCATTTCCCAACAAACTAAAATATTCAGAAGCTGCACGCCGGCTTATGGGGCTTTGGGGAGTTTTACGAATCGCAGCGCAGAGGGCACGAGACTGCCGTATACTTATGGTGATGCATTTGCGCAGGGCAATCTGCCCTGATGCGACGCCAGGCGCGTACATTATGCTGCTTATTGACATCATCTAACCCAATGCTCACATCTGCTCCCAGCGGGGCACGTCTGTCCCCAGAGGGTAAGCCAAAATAAACGCTAAAGACGTAGAAGCCGAATATGACGCGGGATTTTCGATGTGCATTCACGGTTCTTGGAGGTTGGAGCCATTTTGCTGTTTATTAATCTTTTTTTTTTTTTGCACCATTGCACCGCGGTGTTTGGGAGGGTTAATGCGGGCGATTTGTTCCCACTAATTCTGCATGTTTCGTGATGAATCCGTGGGCTTTTGGAAAATTGGGGAAAGGGAAGAATTTGGGGGAGGGAGTTAATCCACACGTTTTCTTGTCTTCCAGCCTGTTCAGCACATTCTCTCTCTCTCTCTCCCTCTGTATCTCTATATCCCTGCCCCGCATTCTCCCTCCCTGCTTTATTTTTGGAAACATCTCATTCTTGTGAGTCAGACCCGTCAAAACTCACAAAGGCTCAGTCTAGTGAACCCTCGTCTCCTCCTCCTCCTCCTCCTCCGCCTCCTCCCCCTCCGCCTCCTCCTCTCTGCCCGTGTCTGTGCTGTTTATGATATTAGAACAGGAGAGAAACGAGCAGCAGGAAGCAGAACTCTCCGTCTCTCTCCGACAGAGATGGAGAGCGGAGAATTAAGGCCGTGTGAATTTTTAATTCACCGTGGTTATAAACGTTGACAGGTAACGGATGTCTGTGTTTGTGGCCACTGGTGTAACAACTGGCTGAAAAAAGGGACACTGACGTGGGGGGGACAGGCAGAAATTGCTAAAACCCAGACTGCACATTTAAAACTCGCTGTATTTGTGCTCCAATTTGTGGGGCAAAATCAATGCGATGATGGCACTGCATTTTTTGGCATCCATCTTAATTTGCCGAGCGAGGTGTCGACGGTGGCGTTGACCGATGATACCTGACATGATGGATAGTTGTGTCACTGGCACTTTGCTCGTCCATTTGTTGTTTTATCTGCATTATATACTGTATGTGCGGCGCAAAAGTTGCCATGCCATGTGGATGACAAGCGGGGAAAACCTGTAAATAATTAGATAAATATGCATATATATATATATATATATATATATATACGAACGGTACAAGGTGATTAATGCAGATACACGTTACATGTATTTTTTTTTTGTGAGTTCTTCTGCAAAATAAGGTGGATCATTTCCAGAAACGTCCGCTGGATTAGGCGGCGTTATATATATATATATATATACGAACGGTACAAGGTGATTAATGCAGATACACGTTACATGTATTTTTTTTTCGTGAGTTCTTCTGCAAAATAAGGTGGATCATTTCCAGAAACGTCCGCTGGATTAGGCGGCGTTGGAAAGACCAAACTAAACGACAAACGATCACGTCATCCTGCCGGCTGAGTTTGGACTCTGAGTACACGATTAAACGGCTTCTTCAGACGGTTGTTTTGTGTCGCATATCATCTGCAGGAGAGTAAACTGCACTCAGAGGTTTGCTTTCTGTTCTTTCTGGTGCGCGTGGGAATAGGATGATTCATCCGTTGCTGCTAATTACAGAGATAACCTGCTGTGACAAATCAAACATTTTCGGTACTGCACCAAAAAAAAAAAAAAAAAATCATAATAGGGATGGACTTTTGTTGAGTTGGATAAGGAAGTCATTTGGCCATAGGAAAACGCAGTTAAACCATAATTTGATTGGGTTCATTATTTTTCGCCGTTCTATCCTAGTTTGCCTCGGAAACTTCAACTTTGATGGAGAGAACAATCTCTGAGAGTCTGTTTGAACTTTCTACGGATACATTTCTGCAGGCAATCATCTCTAAATTTATCAGCCGTCGTAAAAAACGGCTACATCCTGCTTTTGGCAGAGTGGCGGCAAGGCTTTTATTTTCTCATTCTACTGTAAACACGGTCACAACGGGGGAAAAGTAATTTTCGAGCTTCCGTGTTCGAGGGATTCAATTTTCCTCTTGCAGAATTATATTTGGTGCACAGATATAAGAAACCTTCTCCTCAGATACTGATTGCTCGGTTGGAGTTTGTAGAATTTATGGCCTCACTCCACTCCAGTTCACACACAGTGCAAGCTGTATACGTGAACGTTTTGCAGCATGGTTTATTGCGCATTCACTTTTGATGTTATAAGTGCACAATTTGCGTCACAAACTGACAACCGTATAACACCATTTGACTTCATACACCTGATTTATCTCCGCTGGTAAACGTCCGCACATTGTTTATGTCAAATGTCATAACTGCTCAATGTGCAGTGAACCAACCAGGATGCATTTTGCTTTTCTTTTTTTTTCTTTTTTTTTGAATTTTGCGAGGAAGTCGGGGAAAGGAGTCTTGAAACACAAAAGGCCCCCAAGCAAAGTAGCAGAGACCCATCATTACTCATCAACAGCAGCACACGGCCCATCAAAGCACAATGTGGTGAGAGTTTCCTTTCTGAATCACTGCTGCTACTCCTCCAGCCACTCGGCCCCAGGTCTCTGCGGCCCCGCTGCTTTCAGAGGTATAATGCAACGGGAAAACCTGCAACCCCCGAATAAACCAGTGCAGTGTGGGATCTGCGATGGTATTCCACGTGACAAATGCGGGAACAACAATCCGGGCTTGTATCGATATTCAGCTGATATCGATCACAAAACGCTCCGCCTGTAGTTACGGACACACGTGAAATGGACTGTACAGCAAAAAAGGCCAAGTCGTGCATGTTATTCTTTCGGTTATCCAATTTATGGATTGGCAGCTTCTATACACACTAACACTATCATTGGAAAATATTGTACTCATGGTGCATAACAAGATGTAGTACAGTCCTTACAGCCCTGCACTTCAAGTTTAAAATCTTACAGTGTCTGCGATGGCAGAGATGAGCCTGTGGTGCCCCAGGAACAAGATGATTATTATGGCTTAGGTACTGTGACCTGCAAGGCATCTCCCCCTCCCCTCTTGTGATTCGTTATAATACCAGATCTACGTTGTTTCGCAGGTGCTTATTCCTATCCACGGCTTCCTGGAAAAAAAGGAACAGGTGCATATTTTGTCTTTTTTTCTGTCTTTTTTTTTTTTTTTATATTTACCTTCCACAAAGAGCTGTGGACCATGAACGTTCCGGGAGACCAGCTCATCTCCCCCATCCATTGTTTTTTGAATCTAAGATCAGTCATAGAAGATATAGATAAGACGTTTCTTTACAATTTTGCCTCCGAGTTCGGGAGAGAAGCAGCTGAAAGCAGTGAACGTTCAACTCAAGCAAAAATCGAAAATGTCCTTCCGCTCCTCCTTCTCCATGGTCTTGGACAACTTCTAAAAGGGTTTTCTTGCCAGAATTGCTCTTTCCCAGCTCACCGTGTAAACAACTCTCCACTCATTGCCACATGGGTTAGCAGAGCGACCACTTAACATAGGGAGAATGCATCTTTAAACAATCAGAGAGCGCTGGTCTGTAATTAGGTATTATATAACCTGTGTTACCGAGCCGCGCATGCGCGGTCGAGTCCGGCATAACAAAAGCACGTCATTGTGCTGGGGATGCACAACGTGAAACAGACAGCAGACTGGCCCCCTGGCCTCAGATAATAAACCTAACAGGGACGGCTGGGTGGGTGGATGTACTTGACCATTGTAATATTTTTATTCTAGTGAGAACAAAGTAGAAACACAGCTATAGTCGTGACTGATTATTTAGAGCTTGCATCATGATTTCACACAGTCCTGCGGTTGCCCAGCAACGGTTGTGTCTGATATAACGTGTTACATTAGGTTAAATTCCCCTTTTTTTTTTCTCAATGTAAAATAAACTATGCCTACGTTTGCGCACTAGACATTTCTCAGGTAATAACACACGGACTACAATTGCATCTGCAGAAATGCCTGCCTAATAGAGCCATAACGTTGGGGTAGTTGGAGTCTGCACAATGAATAGTTGCAGCCTCTTTCGATCTCCCCTTCCCTTTAAAATGGTGTATTAACAACTTGAGTCCATACATTTTACATTATGGATCACAGGAAAATGTGCCAATCTCAGACGGCGGACACTCACGCGCGAGGATCAAAGCGGACCCTTGATGTCTTCAATGTTCCGGGAAAACCGCTCAGGCACATTTATGCACCTCGACATATTTCTTGCCCATTAAAGCCGTCCTCGGCCCACTATATCTTAATTTGTGCTCTTAAATCTCTCTAACTACGCTCGAAATGACCACTTAAGAGATGGGATTTGTTTTCTGTCCCTCAGGTTTAAAGCTAAATGAAATAAAAATCTCCCTGTGTCAATTTAAAGACGGACGTGGAATCTTACCCGTCGTCAGAAGTGAACTGTTTGGAAACTAAGTGCGGCCTAATTTCTTCTAAGTGTCCCTTTTATTGGGCCTGTAAACTGAGCCAGCTCCGTGGCTGTAATGCAGTGCAGCAGCCTCAGTTCACCTCCAGGGTCAAGAGCTGTCCGTGGCTAAATGGCAATGCCAATTACTTCCCTGAGCACCGGATCACGCCAATGCTAACATGCAGAAAGAAAAAAAAACCCTTCCGTGCCATCCGTTTGGCTGAGACTAAAGGTGAAAGCACCGGGGCAGCGGAAGATTGACATTGCCACAAAAAACATGGTGATGTTTTCCTGTTATTCTCGTGGGTTTTACACATTCCTCAGCGGTACATCGGAGAATTGAGTCACATGCCGTGTTGCTACGTTACAGAGCCTAATTGCAGCAAAGTCAGTGACTCAGTTCCCCCTCTGCCTGTCCGACACTTTGAACGCCAGCAAGGTGTCTGCTCACTCACCGGCGATATGCACTTGGTTTAGCGAGGCTTTTGTTTTTCGCTATAGTGACCTAAAAAAGACTGCATTACAGGAGCGTGAAGACAAAATGATGCACTGCACAAATCTGCTTTAAAATAAGCACAGACGTGAGCATGTTCTTCATTCCCTCTAATTCCTTCATACCTTGCTAGCAGGGGTTTATATAGTAAACATCGTTTTGTTTAGTTTCGACCAAACCCAAACCGGCTGCATTCCAACTAATATTTAAAGGGTACATAAGACAACGACAATGCGTGTCGATGAGAGGAAAATTTGCCAAAATATGAAGGCGGGAGACAATTAAAAATGCATGTATGCGATTAGTTTGAAATTGCATAAAATACTGAAGGGACTGTAGTGTTAATATAATCATCAGCAGCTTGCGCGGCAGCTGAGGGCTTCAGCGTATCACTGATGTGATTACTACTCATCCACAGCTCTGATCTCGCTGTTCCCGAACACGGAGGTGACTAGATAGTGCATGAATAATAATAATAATAATAATAATGTCACAGGGTCCTGCAAATAAAGCTTTGCTGGTTGCATGTAGAAATATGATGATCACACACATTAAACGTCAATTCATTTCTGTTTTAGTTAATTGAGTTACTTTTTGTCGTCACTTGATCTATAAACAACAACAAAAAAAACACACAACAGGCCAGTTGGTGTTGTAAAGCTGGTGTGTTTGATTCCTTAACAACTAATACTTACATACGACACACCAAGACGAGTTTTTTTTTGACCCCGAGGGACTTGTTTTTACACTAATCGCTCAATACAAGGGAAGTGTGTCTTGGCTCTTGATGTTGCTCGGCAAGGCTTGAAAACCCATTTAACCCCTTGCAATCTTTTTTTTGCTGAATGTGGGAATAATTTGATCTTCGAACGCACTTTCAAACATGCACAACAGAGATAAAGAGGTCGGACGGGTAAAGACGGGTTCCTCCTGTACCTGCATCCTAATTTGTCTCCGTGGTGGTGCACAGTGGCTAATAAAAGATGGCTGCAACTCAACTGGGAGCCTTCCAGATATAAATATGCATTAGCGTGGCCTATGGCTTTGCTGAAATTAATCATGTCCCTGGCAAAGCAGCTAAAACTCGAGGCAAAGGAACACTTACGGGTACAAAAAGTGACATTTCATGGTGCTCAATCTATCAGGGTGCAATTGCAGACACTGCCAGGTTGTTTTTTTACCGAGAAAAAGGTACAAAAACAAAAACAAGTTGGATATTTTTGAAGAATAAGAGGAAAATGATTGACTCTGACCCAAATCTCAACCTGGAAAGAGGTGGCCTGCATCTTCTACATGACAGTTTGCTGAAAGTCCACAAGAAAAAACGACCTGAATGCAAACTAGCGACTGTCAAACTCAGTGGCAACCGAGGCGGAAACAGTGACAGTGAGTTTTTTTTCTTGCATTTTTAAATTGCATTTCTTTGCCATTGTCGTCACCAAACTTGAAGCTTTTGGGAAAAGCGCTGAACAGCTGCTTCACACAGCAGGTCTCGAGACCGCTACCTAATCTAGACAGACAAGGGAACAAAAAAAAAGTAATATGAGTCATTCCGGTTTAATTAAAGGAGCGTTGCATGGGAGCGTCTCATTATGATGGTGATGTTGGGTAATAACTTTATCTTTTTTTTTTCTGCATAATTAGCTCTATCTTGGATTTATACCCATCTGGGCTGAGCTGTATTTGCAAGGTTAGGTGACAGTAGTGTCCCCAGTTCTGTTGGCGAGTACGAGGAGGGAAAGGAAAAGAGAAAGTGCTGTGGTTTACAGTATATTGTGTAATGCCTCCATAGATAATGAACCAAAGTCAAAATGGGGGCATATCATTCCCTGGGCGGTTTACACGTGCCTGCTTCTGTTTGGTGCTTCTCAAGGAAACACTGAAGTGGTTCAATGAGGCGTCCACGCTCTCAGTTCACTGTATGCTCTCATTCCGATGATAAGCTGTCTATCCTTACTTAAACCAAACGAGGCACTTCTGTCCATAAAGCCCCCTGCATAACAGAGCCATTCCCAAGAAATACCACCAATTTAGATCGGTTAAAAAAAAATCAGCAAGGTACTCTGAATGTATTAACAGCGCCTGAACAACGGAGGATGTCACGTTGACGTCCAAAAATGATAATTCGAGCTTTCGAAACACAAAGAGGAGCAAATTCGGGCACAGGACTGGGGAAATATATAGGAGGGAGGAAAGCGTGCAGCGCGTGAATCTCCAAAACCTTGGGGACGGTATTCCATTTCTTAGCGGGTGGGGTTTTCATTAAAAGTGCAGGATTGCTACTCAAACAGGCCGGTGCTGATAATGCATGTCGGCACACTGGCACACAGTGGCTTTGTAAATGAAACTGTCAGGCTGAGATAGTGTGTCGATAGGCGGATTCTGCCCCCCCCCCCCTTCAGACAGACGTGTTCTCATCTGCAGTCGTACTGCATTGTGTTTTGCAGGCTATAAGCCGATGCCTCCTCTGAGTGCTTCGTCGGACTTCTCCCTCTTTTGGACTTAGCCTCTCCCCCTTTTCGTGCCCGGCTGCTGCGCCAGTGTCAGAGGACGGCCTGCAATTAGCACACGGCAATTCGTGGACCACCGTGGTGTGTTTAGGCTAAGGTTGCTAATTCCCCCAAAATAATGGTGTTAGCCAGTAAAAAGGTTTGCTTGGTATGCTCTGATTTGCAAATTACATTTGTCCATAGAAAGACCGCTAAAAACATTCCTTGCCCTTCTTCTGCATGCAAATATTTGAAGGTAGGTTGTTAAACCCTTCTCTCAGTAACCACGGCGCTCTATTAGACTGCCCCTTCTGGCTCCAAAAGTCCTTCCCTGGGCCTTTTTTAAACAAACTGTGCCTTTAAACTGACTTGTAAGCCTGCCTCCGCAGCTTTGTGATCCTGATGCGAATCATCGAGCGCGGGGAGGAAGCTGTTGGATCGCAGAGCGGGCTCTATCCATTCCCACCCTGACCGCAGACACGCAGGTTACACTGTCCCTGTCTGCCTTATCTGCCGGAGCACCGGCTCGGCTTCTGGCCCGCGGCTCCGGCCCGGCCCCTTGCTAGAGATAAAGCCCGGAATAGACCACTCTCGCTGACAGCGAGGCAGCGCGAGATAAGATTGTTGTGTCCACAGCTCGGAGCTAGAAATGGCTAGGTGAAGAAGGGTAAGGACGGGGCTGGTGTGCAGAAGAGAGACAGAGACAAATAGCGTTGCGGGGGACTGCATGATGTCAATAGGGTGCTGACCCCGTGACCCTCCAATTCAGCTCCAGATAAGAGACGTTGTGATTATAGAATTGCAACAAATCCGTGTTCCCCACTCCTTCCTCACCGTCGGGGACCATTGATCGTGCTCGCTGACCCGTGTCGTTTGGCCGTCGTGGCTTACAGCGACAGGAAAATCACGTTGAACCACATGCGCAGCTCTGTGTGTGTGTGTGTGTGTGTGTGACTGTCTTTGGATATCTATGCCTGATAGCCCATATCCTATTATTATTATTCAGCCTCTGCCAGATGGCAAACTGCAAAAGTGCATCTTAAAACGGTTTTCCTCCGTTGGCATGCAGGAGCCGATCAATAGCTGTGTGTCTTAGTAAATTAGATCATGTAGACAGGAGGCAGCAGTCAGCAGCGCCATCCCAAAGTAACCCCTTGCCTGGTTAGTTCATTCTCCATTAGACAACGGGCTGGAGTAATTGAATTGAGCTGTACAAGCTTTTTTGCCTTTGACAGCATATATGCACGTTTGATAACGTTATCCCCCCAGCTCAGAGCCTATGTTTAAATATCCCTCTGTGTGCAGAGGTAGTGCAGCGGATGCAGCGGACCCGTACAAATGGGACCACATGGCTGACAGTATCACGCATATCAAGCCAAATGCGCAGGTGCGTGATTTCAGTGTTCGAAGCGTTGCGTGTGCTAAATTTATATCATCATTCGGACTTCTGTGTGTAATGATATGACAAATAATTGACGGCCCTCCAGCTCTCTGGGCTGCCAATCTTAATAAGACATGTCTGTCGTTTTATTTAAGGGGTAAATAAATCAATGGGGCAATGATGAGATGCAAGCTAATTATCTGCTTCGAGGCAATCAATGATACGACCCGGCGTTAATAAAAGACCAAACTGGTAAATAGAAAAAGACAGAGGGAGGAGAGAGTGGGGAGAAGACGTATTCTGGTTCACATAGCTTTATACACTTAAATTAAGTATTCAAAGCATAGGGGCCAATTAGGACAACATCAATATCCCCCAGTCTACCAACCCCAGCCTCATTATTCCATCATTTCTGTAGGTGCTAGAAGGCGAAAAATGCCTTTTGCCTTTTTTTTTTTTCTTTATTAATTACTGTGGTCACTCGAAAAGGTAAATTTTCATAGCTGCAGAAATTAATGACCATTACAGGCTTATGACCTATGGATATGAAACTTGATTTTTGCCTTCAGTTTGTTTCCCACCGCTTACAATGAGCAGATTTACACTTTTACACCTGGGCCAGTATAAATATAATCCAAAGAACAACCTTATTAGAGCGCTTGCATGCTTGGGGCAAAGAAGCCCTTTTAAAAACATTTCTCCTCTTTCCCCTCATTTCAGGCATGACCACGTGCAGTGTTTATTTTCTTCCACTTGTGCATGAGGTCTGTGTGATTATCGCTGCACTTTTTTTTATGGACGGCAGCTGTTAGAGAACAATTGTTTGTGTGCCTTTCACAGTCTAGCACGCAAGCTGCATGATAACTTTGCATTTTCATTTTTGGCTTGATTCCTGCTACCTCAGTCTTTGCAAAGGTCCCATTACATGCTTAGTACCCAAGTAACATATCAGGTGTCCAATTATTTGACTGCATTTTTAAATAGCAATCCTAGAGCTGTTCAAACCAAAAACACATGGATCAGGTGGCCTGTTTCTAACCACTATAATCACTAAGTGGAAATGTTCATCACGCAGACATAATTGCGCCAGGGGGGTGTCCCATCAAACGGCTCTAAAAAGAGGGAACAACAAAGACCGCTGTCTCAACATTTCAAACCAGGGGAGGTCTGAGCAGAGCCCTTTTTTTTCCTTCTGCAACAGCAAAATGTCTTTCTGCGACAAAATCATCCAGTGGTGTGTGTGGCCATGATCCCATGTGACACAGGCAGTCAAGGGGAAAGGATTTGAAGGCTTGGAGAAAAAAGACAGAGGATGGCAACTCGGAAAGAGAGGGAGAAAGAAAAAAAAAAAGAGAGAGACTGTACCCTGTCCCTGCCTTGCAGAAAGACACCATTTATATCGTACTGAAAAAGGCCGCTGAAAACATGGCAGTAGTTTTTGGTACTACTCAGGATTCATTCAATTTATGCACTTTATTTGATCCACTTTGCTCCGTGGAAACTACCCAAACTTGTGGAGACCACTGGCCCAACACAGATTAGAGTGGAATACCGCCAGGGAACACGGCTAATACCGGAGCTAACCCTCTCTGTCCAAATGGCTGCGTGGGAGTTTGGTTTATCACGTCGGGGAAAGTGGTCCGAGTGTGTACAGAAGGCAAAATGGGATGACAAGATAGTAGCCGAAAGGGTACGCATGTACAGTATCGCTAATAAATCCTTTCTGGTATTTACATAGAGCCTGCATGTCTTCCGGTGCATTCATGGGACACAGTAACTCCATGGTACGTAGCTGAATTTGCCATGTTCCAGTATCTACTAATCCCTATTTCTCTCTCTCTCTGCTCCTCAGCCCCCATCTTTCTGCCCTCCATTCTTTGCTCTCTCTTGCCGTCATCCGCAGGGAAGAGAGAGCAAAGGCGTCATCCTTTAAACCCGAGCAGCAGGTAAGGGATTGGGCGCAGGACCTGATCTGGCCATGGATGAGCCAGCCCGTAGGTGTCTGAGTGGGTGTTGGAATGGATTCAGAAATGCTTGCCTGGAATAACACTTTGTCACCGTGAGCTTTGTCTTCGCAGATCTCCCATGTTCACTGTGAGTGCCACCCTCCCATTGGTCCCCTCCATCCAACTCATCCCTTTAACGACGAAAACTCTGGAAAACAAAAAGGTGACGTGCCAACGTCTTATTTTCGAGCTGGTTGAGGGACATTTTGAGATAAGCAGGATGTTGTGCTCACACACCGCTCCTCTTCTATTTGTTTTCGAAAAAAGGACAAGAGACATTGTAGACATGCTGCCAATGTCACAGGGCTAATGCTGCAAATCCTAAATTGCCCAAGCAAGTATATTCTCAGCGGTGGTTCTGGCAAAGTAAATGTAAATGACACAAAAACACAGGGATGTTGCAATCTCCACAGAGCCCTTGTAGATACCTGGAAACCAATATAAACCAACATCTGCTAATGAATTATGGATGGAGATGAAATGCATGTAGTCAGACTGTACAGCTCTACAGGGGATGTTATTTACAGTCCCACAGAAATATTCTCCCAATCATGGCAAACGGAATTTCCTACCAGGCATTTGTCTTACTATACGCTGGGTACAGTTATGGAATATTCTGGAGCCATCAAATGCATAAAACCGAGGAGGAATATTCTCTGGGTCTATTTCTAGTCACAAGACTTGATTACGGTCTAATATATCTCTTTCCTCTATTGTAATTGCATACATTTATTTTCTATGCGACAGGAGCCCCGGTAATTAAAATGTTTGTCTGTTTGCATAACCTTTGTTGCCGGAAAAATATGGCCTCGTGCCACGCGGAGGAATGTTTGCGCCTACTTGTGTAGATATACTGTATGTGCACGGACGCATTTGCGCATGTGTTGACATGTTTGCATACAAGCGTGCACGTTGGAAGTGATCCCAATTTGCGTGAGAACGCATCTGAGAGTGTGTGCTTTAATGTGTGTGTGTGTGTGTGTGTGTGTGTGTGTGTGTGTGTGTGTGTGTGTGTGTGTGTGTGTGTGTGTGTGTGTGTGTGTGTGTGTGTGTGTTGTGAGAGAGATGATGGAAGGCCGGCTGACCCTGCCTGGAGGCGGCAGCCGCCCCATTGTGGAGGGTGAACACGAGGCCAGACACCTGTTTTTTCCCCAAATAAATTATGAAACGAAGCCAAGCGCGTGTTTTTCCTCCCACCAATGACAACAGAGGCCAAGGCCAAAGACCTGAAGGGAGACAGAATGAGGCTGGCTTCCCAGAGAGTGTTACACAATAAGATATCCAGAAGAAGAAAGCATGAAGGTTATAAGTCCTTGTTAACTTTAATAGACTCCACTAATGCGTAATGGAATTCTAACAGACTTGCATTGCGTGCTTGTCTTTGTGACTGATGCAACTCAATTAAAATAGCTGGAGAAAACCATTTGAATCGGATGAAATATTCATTTATTCTACTGTATGTGTAGACAACTCATAAAGTAAACATTATGTTGGAAGAGGGAGTTGTCATTTTAATATACCATGAGTCGTATATATACCCCATCATTCGGCATCAACACACACGATTACACCCCTCTTATACAACAAAATCTGTGTATTTTCCAAACAAAGTGGCTTCCGGTACACAACAACACTGGAGCAACTGCAAATAGGCTCTTAACGGATTGACAACGCATCTTGTCCCGTATTATGTGAAGTGTACTTATTAGTCATTATTTTGCATTATCTATTCATAACTTCACCCTCCCATTCCTTGTACATATCTTAACTGTACATTTGTACAGATGCCTCCTTTCGTCAGGCAGCAGATCCTTCTGTAAAAAGCTCCTGAAATGGAACATCAAACAGAGAGGGAGCGTTTTACTGCAGTGTGTGGGCAGCTGTCAACTACACCCGCGTGCTAACTTGACAGTCTGTGCCGCAGACAGCACCTAGTTTCATATTCAGCCGTTACATTTTTGCAAATTGCTCTTCCAGCGTGTTCAGATTATCCTTATTTTAATGTTTTCCCAGAATATTATGTCAGAAAAAATTATTAATATTATGCGCCCTATGAGGAAATTTAAGAAACTAGCCGTGATGATACTGTACGTAAAATTTGCCATTTACGAAAATATTTATGAGAGCTTTCCCTACCGCCTATATCTATATGGGCCAATACTTCATCACATTCATTAAGAATCATTGTTATTCACTTCAATTGAATCGATTTTTATTGACGTACATCTAACTACCTCTTTCAAAAAGACAAATCCATGTACTGTATATACTGAGTAACCATGTAACAACACAACCGCACAGCTTCTGCACGTCTCAAAAAATATGATGAAATGAAGCGGAATGAGAAACAGACATTCTTTTTTCTGGCTTGTCATTCAGTGGACAGGCACTCCAAGCAGACAAAGTGCATCAACTCACAGGAGGAAGTGAATTCCCTTTGCAGTCATCCTGACTTCTGTGTATAAAAGATTAGGAAGTTAAGCTGCATGCACCCTCAGATAGAGACAATCCACGTGAATAACCTCGGGGCCAATTTACTGCACTTACTTGAGCTGAACGTTCGAAGAAAAATGACACAGCGGGTGTACGTGACAGGGGGGCATGAACTATCAGCGCACGACAGCAGCCAAAGTAAGATAGGAAATATAGCCGTGGATTTCATCTTGAACAATTACGCTCTTCTTCCCCCGTTTGTCACTTCAGGAAAGGCGTGCCTAATAGGGAAGGGGGTATATAAATTATTACAAGACTGTATTTCCTGGAGAAATTTGCTACAGCCTGGGTTAAATTGAAGATTTCGCTTAAAGGGAGGTTGAGCGTTGTCGGTCTAAATGCCATCGCTCTCGCCCGCAGGACATCGGGGCAACGCTGTCTACTCCAAACACATCAAGAAGAGATGGCGGCTGAAAACACCTTTTTAGTATTTCATCATTAGTTCTGTTATATACGCAGAAATGTCAATTTGCGTAGGGTGTCATGCCCAGCCGGAGGGTGTCGGAGTGTCGTGTCTGTCTGCCTTTGTATTTGTCTCGAGGCAGGAAGTGGCTGACATACTCAGGAGGTGTGAACTTGTGATTAATTTAGCTCTTTCTGTGGCAGCAGCCGGCCACAAACGCGTCCTGAGCTCCATTTAATTCTGTTCAATGCGTTTACAGTGAATGCCATCTGGTGACTCTCACTGTGACAAATTATCCCTGTCTTATACTGGATAACGCCTTGGAAGAAGCATGCTCAAGAGGGTGTTGGTTGTGCGCGTAAAGGGGGGGGGGGGGGAATATTGATGCGATTTGCCACAGCTGACAGCAAAGTGAATCCAAGTAAGCAGAAATGTTAAATACGTTTGTTGCTGCTGGATCTTTTTTTTTTTTTTTTTTTCCTAGAAGAATTAGAGGCTGGGATGGAGACACACGATGTAGTGTGGATTTTTAACCAGGCACAGCCTTTCATTTACTGCTATGTATGTCTGTGCGTGTGTGAAGCAACTAGCAGCCTTCAAGGGTTTAGGCTTTTGGGCGTTCTCCCTTCTCGTGCTGTTGTATTCTTTGAAGAACTAAGAAGCATTTGCTTCACAGAAAAAAACAGCTCAAAGGAAACATAAACATGCGTGGGCTAGACTGTGCACATGTGCTCATATCGTATGCAAACTGTACACGCATACCCACACACACACACCCACACTCACTCACTCACACACACACACGCACACGCAACATTTGCATGGAGCATTTGCTCGGGGTGAATTGCCAGTGATTTGCTGTGAGCATTTGTCCACGGTCACCACATTGAAAATAATCACCAGTTGAGAAAAAAACAGCCTATTTCACAAATACCTGTGGGGAGTTAAAATGCAATATCTTAAGCTGCGACGATAAAACATTTGAGATGCCGAGTGTGTGGCTTCTGTGGTCATTTTTGCAGCATCCCACACACACGCACACGCACACGCACACGCACACACAAGCACACGGTAGTCAGGCCACGCATGGCTGGCTCCCCGCTTCTCTTGCACGGGCTAAAACATACGTTTAATTTCCATTTTCCTGCCGCACTGGCCATCCTGTAAATTATTAATGTCCGTCGGCGACGGTTCATTTTCAAGGCTCTGTATTTGTGTCGGAAGAGCAAAAGAAACAAGGTGAGATGATAAAGTCTAACGGAGAGCAGGGAGTGAATATTAAGGGAGAGGGAAAAGGAGGTCGGGGTGAAGGGGGGGATAGAGTCATCCGTGCCGTTTGTCGCGCATGATAAACCAACAGGGGACGGGAGACGGTGGACTTTTGCTCCGACACACAGACGGCACACGTTGACAGAGGGAGCAAAGGATGGAAACGTGAAGCGAATGGCGCGACGCCGAAACCCCAAAAAGCAATCAAGCAGGGGAGCAGACCCCCGACCTATGTGTTATTAATGCCACTCGGCTCCAGGTGGCCCTTTCCCAGGTCAGGGGGCATCGCACAGTGTCAGTACACCCTCCCTACACACTCCTCTCCCTGCATCCTGCCTCCGTCGCTTCTCTGAAGGCGTGTGCATGAGGGGAAATGTTATATTTAGCCAAGACCAGTATTTTGTTTGTTCACTGCAAGCAACACTGCCCTTGGAAAGCAGCCAGAACACTGCAGCACCCACCCCCCTCCGTCTCCATCCCTCTTCCTGTCCCTTCATGCCTGCCTCCTTCCTTTTTTATCCCTCTAACGGCCCCCTCCTCATCTCTGTCACTTTCTTCCTGTCTTCTTTCCCTCCAATATCCCTCTTTCTCTGTTGTGAGCACACCACACAGGGCCACAGCCAGTCGCCGGCAAAACAAACAAACTGCCTCCCGCAGCACACGAGAGGAGGAGGTGAGATTTATTGTGACACATTTTGGACATGAATACGGGGGGAAAAAAAGCCTTTCCTACAGCACTCAAAGATTAGGAAGTAGCGGAAAACAAAACAAGAAATGTGGTCGTTGTGGTGGTCTTAGATGTACAATATTTAATAAGTTAACTTAAAAACTTCCACACAAAGGCACAAAACAAAACACGTTGTTTTGCCTTGAGATGTGAAATGTTATACTTTCCTTGTTTCCCCTGATTTTCTTTCTCTTTTATTTTTGTACATCTTTCTCTGATTCATCACCTTGGCAACAAAGTGATGGTGATGGAGGAGTGTGGGAGTCATGGTTTTGAGCGCTTGGTGTTAAAACAACTAAACATTATGAGAGAGTAAAAATGTGTTACTGACCTACATTCTCAGCCCGCATATAGAAACCATCCTATGAACCAGATCCCTGCCGTATCAGCCCATCCATCTGCTGTAAGTCCTGCTCCCCAGAGCCTAGTGGGAGGGTAATGCCGCGCTGTTCCTATGCCGTGACAGGTGGAGCCAGACTGTACCGTGATTCATGGAGAAATTGTCACAAAGTGATTTCTTTGCGCCCCACGTCCCCCCTCAGGTATTGTATCGTGCGTACGCATAGGTGCTTGCGAGTGCTTGGGTGCGAGTCGACGGCATTATTCACGTGTGTTTCGCGTCGTGTGACACATAAATCATCAACGTAATTATATTCACAGCGATGCTTCTCAACAATGTCGGTCGCAGTTACTGTAACCGCCACGATTCACTCGGGGTAAAAATCAGCAAAAAGTCCAACAGACGGCCAAGGAGGAATTCTTCTAAAGTAGGTCAGACAGTGACCACAGTGTCATGTTCAACTTCACAACCTCTTTGAAGAATCTTTAGAATATGCAGTGATGCTGCATATTGCAATCAACTGAACATCCCTCACCTCAGCCCTTCCAAGTGTGGGGGAGAAACAATTACCGTGAAACTCTGCAGAAACAGTGCACGGATTGCCCGTTCAGTGTTAACTGGTCAAACATGGCTGTGCAACATAATCAATTTTGGAGGAAGGACCTTAGGTGGATATTAAAGGCGATTTCTAAGGTAATAAAAAAAAAATCGTTTGAGGTAATTACACACTGATAAAAACATAATAATCAATATTATGTTTTCATTTCCGCCTATAAAGCCCCCTAAATTGTACACATTGGACATGTGGAAAAGGATTTCTTCTAAAGAAAAAAAAAAGATCACCCTTTGAAGAAGAATTCTACAGAGGAGATGGAGATCTCCTAAATGGTAGAATACAAAATCGATCTATTATATAATTGATCAACTGTTTCACTGATGGAAACGTTGGTCTGTGCAGGCTTGCGTGAACAAGGAGGGTTAGGGTCAATGTGTCAGAAATTCAGACCAAAGCCCTGGTACGCTTAGCTTCCCGCAGGACTCGAGATCACATGGCATTTGTTGCCAGTGTGAACTCCGACTTGAGTTATAGGAGGGATCATAATTCATCCCAATTCAGCAGGCACATGCAAATGTCTGGATGGAGCCACTGCTAGACCGCACCCAGCTGCAAAGACGCAAAATCGCATGGATGTTGCAGCACCCGCGCAAGCACAAATTCGCAAAAAACAACAGCACTACTGCAAAACATTGATCCGGATCCAAACTCTCACCACAACACTCCCCTATGTCTGAACGTTTGTGTGAAAATGAGACAAGTGGTACCAGGAACATAGTGTAGAAGATATGAAAACATGCTTCCACAGCCAGCACTTTAAATAACGATATATACACTAAAACGCTCCGAAACTCACTCCAGAACATATGCTTCATTTTGTACACATCCCACTCTCACTTCGCGGCAAGGTGTTGCCTGAGCAGTCTATAGGTGTTGCAAACGCACAACCGGAAGCCCTTTTGAATACAGTTACCCTGCGTATAGGAGAGCATACAAACGTTTCGATTAGAACATACACTTCAGGGGTGTATATCTTCTACATATTTGTCGGCTTATTGTTAAAAGAAAAATCCTTTATGTACCACATCATCTTAAAGAATTAGATTTTCTCTTGCAAACCGAGTCTTTGAGTGATGAGAATTCACTTTATTCTAAATACGTCCAGTCTCTCTGAGGATCTGGTACATGTCATGCCAGCTCAACTGATCACAGTTCCAGTCCTGCTTTTTACACGCATAAAATTATTGAAAAGAAAGGCAGAAGAATGATTTGTCACCATTTTCCATCCTTCTCCCCACCATCACTGGCACTGCTAGGGAACATTTTCTGAACAGTTAATTGAGTTCTGCGGACTCATGGCCTCCAGTGCACTCTCAATGGACGCTGTCCAATACCATTATTTCGATTTTCTGGAAATGAACCATCTATGAACCGCCTCGCCGTGAGATAAAGGGAATGGATTGAAAGCTTTTTAAAGAAAGATTTCCCCTCCCTCCCGCTCTCTTTAGCTTTCTTTTTTTAAAGAAAAGAGGGACAAAGAAAGAGGACAGGCTTCCACCTTCTTGCTGCAAGTTTTGCAGCCGTGTCACTTTTCGGGCCCAAATGTTTGTCGCTGATCTTTGCCGGAGCGTGCCAGAGTTATTTCCTCTCCCTCAACCCCGGGGTATTGGCACTAAAACAAACAGGTCCCCCTCCAAACTAGATGTGGCTCTGGAGGCAGGGCACTTTTATACACTCCATAATAACAAATGCACATGAAAAAAAAAAACATGCACATAGGCTTTCACACAGATTATTGCAGTTGGTACCTATTTTTCCTCACAAGACTTGACGTATTAATTTAAATATTAATACTATTTTGGAAGACAAGCACATGGGAAGAACCGCTGCATCTTTTATGTCCAGGCTTTCTTAGGCTGGCTCTGAGGGTCTGAGCATGCTTATCTCGGTCAACAGACAGAAAAGGCTGTGACACATGCTTTTGTCTCAACCTCCGTCCAGCACTCCCACACCTCTCTCCTGCCCCCTCTCTCCTTTTGTTCCGACTCCTATTATCACGGACACTCCCACAACAAACAAATGAGTAACCACCAATTAACGCTGCCAGCCTGCGCCCTCTGTGAACCTTTGTGTTTGCTGGAATATATATCGGCTTAAAAAGGAAATGGGACAAGGAAAAAGGAGTGGAGCTGTGCTCTCAGTGCAACTGCCCCGGTTCGAAAACACCGCGGCGGCTGCATAGCCGGGGAAAGCTCCCAGTGATACCCGCATCGTTCCCGAAGCTAAACAAGTGCTTTCCAGCCATGATGGGAGGATTTCAGGCTATCGCAGCTGAGGGGTCTGGCTCGCACACTCAGGGAGGCGTTAGGCAGTTTGCCTGCTCCAGTCTGGTCCGGCCACATCCCTGCAAAGTGCTCGCTCCGAGCCTGACTTAATGCAGCCCCTCTGCAGTCTGAGGTGTGCAGCTCCTCCCCGGCGTTATCATTCACTCCCTTCTGCCTTTTCTCAGTCCATCGCTCGCACGAACACACACACTCACGTCAACACACACATACAAACACCCACGGTAATAAAGACTACTTATTGCACATCATCCACAAATTGAGTTCTGCAAATCCAAGAAAGGGATTCGGCTGACATGCCTGTCACGCACGGAGGAAAACGTTAATGTACGGTGTCAAGTGAGGCTGGAGTCCCGTCTTTGGAATTTGATTAATGAGCTTGATAAGGCATGTTAATGTCAATTTTCATACATGCGTTTAAACGCATGGCCCGCTGTGCACTCTCGTCATTAACAATGTCTTGATGTGCACCCTAATGAACAAAGCAAGACTTCCTGTCCTCTTAAATGAAGATGTATCATCCCCTGTGGGAAGCAAAGGTTCAAACACTTATCTGGTTGCTTCCCTCACACACACACACACACACACACACACACACACACTGCCTTCCCACAGTGTGGTGAGGAAAGCTGCTTTATGCCCACAATTATATTGATTTATTACTTATGATATTCAGGTTTAATCATTCTTATTCATTTTGGTATCCATTGAATGTACACATCTAACCAAGCTTCTTTTTTTTTTATATATTATCCCTCTGCTATAGCATGTTGATTGATGACTCCTGGGGTTAAACCTGCCCTATAGCTGACTGCATTGCAACATGTAACATTGTCGTACATGGTAGTTTGAGTTGTTTATGACCATAGCTGGTATATCTACATGGGGACTGCCGCTACATTTATCACAGTTTGCATGCACACTACACAAAGGAAGTGGTAAATCTTAATAAATGTGAATGTATAAAGAAAATGATTTTGAAATTGTGCTGGAAAAACTACTTGTAAAAAAAGGTGGCAACGTCAACAACAGCAGCAGAAGTAGAGACGTGGTTCGGCTTTAATGATTTTTTATGGTTTAAATCCCACAGCAAACAACCCTTAGACGTTTTGAGATAGAAATAATAATAATACGAATGGTGCCATAGCAAGTTGCCTCTGCAGCTGCAGCATCAGAAGTGACAGAGGAGCAGATGACCATTAGCGGTTGTCAGTTCTGACGCCGGGGAGATAAGAAGAGCGTCTTAACAATGGCAACCTGTTGTCATGTATAAAATATTTTCTTGTGCCTCAGAACTGAAAAAAAGGGAGCAGCAGCTATGTGGTGAACACCACTATTTGTGTAATAACGGATGAAATATGTGCCTATATCAGTTATCGCTTTGACCTTTGTGGGCCTCCTCTTTTTACTACACTCTGAGTTGGCACTGGTATCAACATGTCTTGTCCTCAGCCCTGTGCCTGTACCCATGATGCGTTATTTACCCTTTCATAAACCCCTGCACACATTCCTCTGCAACACACCTATGTGCTTTTCTAGCCATCGTCTCTGCCAAAGATAGAGTTACTTCCATCGTAGCCAAGAGCCTTTGGGGCTTTGGGCCTTTATGGGCTGATAATTCAGTTTACAGCAAACACTTAAATATTAATATCGTAGTAGCAGAAAAAGAAATTCTCAGGTGCCATCCTTCAACACTGATGTATGCCAACTGTAATACACACTAGCAGGTGACCCAACTTCTTCCACATGCTTGCGTGTTTTCCAGGGCACCGCAAGTAATCATGACTTATCACAGGCCCCAAATTCCAAATTATGAGCGGGAGTTTCCAGCAATCCAGCGTCCTGCGCCACAGCATCTAAATTACCTCATTTCAGTATCGCAGCACGAGAGAGAGAGAGAGAGAGCGGTCTGACAGCCTCGTACAGTTCTTTATTGATATCTGGGACAGCGCCTGGGTGACGGGGCGGGGTGCTGAAAAAGTGGTTTTCTCTAAGCCATCTGTGGGTGAGTCATGACCAGAGTACATTACAGAATGATATGACATTATCAAACCTTGGCCTTCTGGCTGCGAGGGAGAAGAGACGGATGGACGGATGGAAGCCAGGGAAGGAGAGTAAAAAAACTGGGATGAAAGATTAGGTAGCGAGTGAGGACAGAGAGGGAAAAGATGAAAAACCACAGAGGGGCAACAGCAAAAGATCACAGTTTTGGTGTCGGGACTAAAATGCAAAGGACTGAGGATGGATAATTATTTTCTTTGCCAATAATATCCATGGCCTCCTGTAATGATACAATGTATGTATGTGTTTTGCAACAGCCCAGTGCATTAGCCGAGACCCAGTGACCAAATACCAAACACAGCTCAAGTCCAGACCAGAAAATGCACAAACAAATTACAACTCTATAATGCTGCAACTGAATTTCCTATTGGAATTTTAACACAACGGGCAGACATCATTGTTGAGCTCTATGGTTTGAAGCCACATTCAGACTTCAACAGGAGCGCAGTGACAACTATTAAATAAAATTGGCAGACTTACAGTGAGATGAGCTGATGGGTCTGAAGTTCAGGCAGGACGCAGAGCAGAACAGCTGGTTATCCCGAGTCAGGTAATCCAGATTGTGGTCATCCAACCTCCTGTTATCAAAACTCTGGTAATCCATATTCAGGTAATCCAAACTGCGGTCATCGAAATTCAGGTCATTCTAACTCTGGTAATCCAAATGCAGGTTATCCAAACTGTGGTCCTCGAAATGCAGGTAATCCAAACTCTGGTAATGCAAATTCAGTTCATCCAAATTCTGGTCATCCAACTGGTAATCCAAATTCAGGTAATCCAAACTCAACTAATCCAAATTCAGTTAACGCAAACTGTGGTGATCAAAATTCAAGTAATCCAAACTGTGGTCATCGAAATTCAGGTAATCCAAACTCAAGTCGTGCAAATTCGAAACAGAAGCCACAGGGGAAACACATTATGGCCCAGAAGCATGAAACAGCATAAAATGCACAGGGACAAATCTATAACATAGCTCCTAAATTTCATTTTGATATACTTACACAACTGAAAGACATTATTGTTGATCTATATGGTTAACAAGCGCCACATTCAGACTCTAACAGGGGCTCAGTGATGAACACTTAAGAACTTAGCTTACCAGCTGTCAGATGAGTTGAAGGAAGTGAAGTTCAGGCAGGCTAGCTAACGAAACTCTGGCCATCCAAACTCTGGTAGTCCAAATCCAGGCATTCCAAACTCTGGCAGAAAAAAAAAACTATTAGAAAGTAAACTGAAGTGAAGAAACAAGAAAAATGGCAAACAGGACAGGGGAGCACAGAGATTAAACTTACAAAGATGCAACCGCTAATTAGCCACAGGTGCAATACATAAGGGTCCAGAAGCAGGAAACAGGATGTAGAAAGACGGGACGTTTCAAAGTAAAACAGAAATGATACAATAAAGGTAAGAAAAAAACACAGCAGACGTAGGGGAAAAGGATGTACAGAATTTGAAATGGTCAAATAAAGGTGAGTTTTTGAAAATACGACAGCAGAAGCAGGAAAAGGGATGTAAAGATGACAGGATGAAACAGGCACACATGACATTTTAAAGTAAAGTGTTAAAATATGTAAAAGTGTGTCAACAACTTTTTCACAATTTTCTTCTCTGAATTTAAAATGAATCTGTTTATAACATCATCCCTCCCCGTCTCACCAGTCAGGGACTGCAGATGAAGCACACAATAAAATAATGCTTATTTATATATTTTCTTTATGGTCAGAGGGTGAGGCCAAATTGTGTATCTTGCTGCTGCTGGTTCATTATACGGAATGAATAAGCCAGGACAGATTTTTGACTCTGCGCCGTTTAATGGCTGAAAACTTGGCAGCAGATGAACCATGCCGGTGATAGCTCTGCAGGGAAATGGAGAGACAGACAGAAAATGGGAAATAAAGGTGAAAGAGACGGTACTGAATCAGGGCCAGGCTTGACTTTACTGTGTTTCACCCTCTAACCTTTGCAGAGATTACTTTTTTTCACGATGGGCTTTCGATGCCACCTCTCTTTTCTGGAACCAATCCCCCCGGAAACAGATTTTTTTCTCCAGACACATGTTTGATCTGTAGTTTTTTCTGAATAAAACAAATCAGCACTACACTAATATATAATATTCAAATTACACCTTCAGTATATGAGGTAATACACCAAGCTTTCTACTTTAACTGCAGTCTCTTATTTGCTCACTGGGGTTTGACTTTGTAATAAATCCACATACAGCCGCGGGGCTTGTCATATATTTTTCTTTCATTTCTTTGCTTTTAATTTCTTCCAGGCGCCCCCATCCCTCTACTTCTCTCTCTCACACACAAACGCTGCCAGAATCCCTGCTCACTTTTAAGTGTTCTCCTTATCTAGTCTAAAAGAAGTGATCTCTCAGTTGACGTAAAACGCTCTTCTCTTCTGCTCCCTCTCCTTTTTATTCCCCTTCATTCCCATTTTTAGGCTAAGATCTCACAATGACCAAAACACATGCGTAAACACAGGAGATCACAACAGCTGTTCCGGAAAGGTTTAATGAGAGAAGGTTGCCGTGGCGACGGCTCCACGCTTCTGTCTCTCTGCCTGTTGTGATTGACATTACTTTTCTAATGCAACTCAAAGTGAGAGTGACTCAGGACAATTTTATGCGTCACTGCAAATGGCTCCGACACGTCATCGGAGCGCTTTACGATGTGCTGGTGGCGCAGTGAAGTTCAGAGAAAGAAAGTCCTCATAAAGGCCTGTTATTTTCATGATTATGCATCTCGCATCTGAATGAACTAAAACACTTGCCACCTACAAACAACAGCACTAAATACTTTTTCAATCTCAGAAAACGAAAATGTTAGAAAGTAGGGAAAAAAAGGTGATGCCTCTGTGTCCGGCCCACTGATTTCTGTCAGCAAACGCAAGTGACCTCTGCACCGTATCAGACTATACACATCTAGTGATTACGCTTCTTAAAACGAGAGTCCTCCCATGAAATTGGTACACTTGGTAGCCTCTTGCCCTTATTTAGCATTCCCTCTGAATTCCCATGATGCAGTAAGCGCTTTAGTGTTGATTGGGGACGTTTCAAGACAGTCTAGGAGCCCCAGGCAAAAAAAAACTAAAAAACAAAGCTTTTGACAGAGCAAGTACCATGGGGCCCCCTAGAAGGGGGTTCCTGAACATGTCATAGCAGTGCCCCCTCATGGCAAGTCATTGAAGGGGCTTTCAGGCTGTCGTTGCTGTGGAACAATGTAAACAGCCGTCTTTGGGGGGCCCCCCTTCTAGCTCGGGGCCCTAGGCAATTGCCTACTTTGCCTGCTCCGTTGTGACGCCTCTGGTGTTGATGATATTTATAAAGAGTTCACACAAAAAAGTGGGAAATGATGCACCATGCGCATGTGTTGGAATATTTAGACTCAGCAAAGGGGAATAAACTCACTTTGGTATAATATAAGTCAAGAAACATTAATACTGTTTTTAAAAGTAAAGGGTGTCAGCAGCGAGGTTCAAGCAAAGCACACAACTGGAATTCGTGGACTTTGGAAAGCAAACTTTCTGTAGTAATACATTAACATCAGAGGGATGTTGACGGAAAAGCTTATGGAATTTATTCATCCTCGATAGTTTTGAATGAACAATATTTGCAGCGCGGATTTAAGTGGAATCTGCAACACCAGCCATCAACATGTACAACAATTAAGCGACGGCCTCACACTTCCAATATATTATTTATATACGTGACAGTGGTAAATGCAGGCGTAACCAATACACAGTCGTTCAGCTTTATCTAGGTGTGTAAGCTCTCTACACAAGTAAGGCCTCGTTTACACAACATGAAGTCCCCCGATTGCTGCACTGTTCAAGCTACGCAACGTGCGGTCCTGTCATCGTGAATCCCGATAACGCCGCGTTTTGGCCCTCTACATGAGTCATCGACAACAGGAGGTCACAGAGACAAGATCTCTCAGCGGGAGGAATCCCCCGGCGGATCTGTCTGGGCTTCAAACTGAACGTCAGTTGCTTGCAGATTCTGCGCTTCCAGTGCTCTGGATTGTGCTGCAGACACACACACACACACACACACACACACAGTAATCGAGATAACCAACAGATATAAAGACCAACCTCTCCAGCAAATGCTGCCTGTGTTTCAGCACTTAGTCAATTCATCGCACAATTATCGCACTTCAGATTATCAGGCGTTCAGCACATACTCTAAACATCTGTGGAATGCTGGTGTAGCGGGAACGTATTTTCTTTATATAATGGCTATTTTCAACTGGCACAAACATGCAGTTACATAGATAGACGGATAATACGATAATAGATTCCGCATTTATTCAAAAATAAGCAACAATGCCACATATTATGCCCCCATGGCAAAGGTACAGTGATGGTTTTAGGATTATATGGCCAGACACTTGAAAGTCCCATTTCAGCCCTAGAACGATTCGCCTCCACCTCCCAGCCCTCGGGCCCCCCTCTCTTCCTCTCTCTCTGTCTGTTATCCAGGTTGGAGTCAGTAGGTTTTTTGGCTGACAGACTGGCCAACAGATGCTGATTTGTTAAACCTGAGAGAGCACAGCGAGACTGCTGAACGCCGGCCCATTCTCCGGCACATATCCTCCACGTGCCCACTTTGCGCCGGTGTGGATGTACAGTATACCGCAGAACAGAGTGGAGGGAAATCAACTGACTAAATCTTCTTTTTTTCCAGGTCCGAGGAGAGGCAACTGGACTGCGTTCCCACTTGACAAACTGCTGACTAATCGGGGGCAATTACGAGACAAGCACATTAAAGCCCCGGCAACACAGACGGAAGTCGAATCCCTCATTTGTGTAACCGTGTGGGTTCAATGAACAATGCCATTATCATCAGCGCCGTTGATCACCGAATGAAAATCCATTCGGCGGAGGTGCGCCCCGTCTTACTTCAAGGGAGTGTGCGGCATTTCTCACAATGGCACAAACAGATTCATTCTTTGACTTCGCAATTTCCCCCGCCCCATCGGCGCAATTAAGGAATCCGACTTTTCATTGTCACGGCTCAGCGGGGCCGAGCAGGTCGGGTTATTAAAAAGTCTTTGTTTTGCTTCGTTCGGGGATCTCTCGGGCAAAGGACCAAATTAGATTGGTAATGTAGGATTGCCCTCCACCGTTGGTTATAATCAAAGTTCATGTTAATGAAGAACCCCGACCGTCTCTGTGTGCCTTTTAGGTGAGAGTTAATATCAAGCAGAGAAATGTAAATGGATCTCGTCTTTGACTTATTAACAAACCTTCCTTGTAATGAAATCTCTCATTAAAGAATATGTTTTCAATCCCCTTGTCATCCAAAATTACGAAAAAAGTCATCATCAGTGTGCGTCGTATTCGGCACCAGCAGCAGAGCACATTTTTTATCTCTGCCATGGTAAAACAAAATGATCATCGGGGAACATTTTCATTCAGAGTTCTCCTAAACAAGAAGAACACCAGCCGGCATCGTGTCTGCAGTGTTGACGAGGACTGAGGCAGCGTTAGAACTGGCTGGCAGATGAGGAATAGTCCTTGTCCTGCTAAGACGGTTTGCCTTTTGAGCGGGAGGTGACTGTGAGCGGTGGATTTCCCTTCCCCTCGGCATTAATCAGGAAAAGGGGGATTTTTTTTTTACATCCTCTCTGTGCAATACTGATTGTGCCTCCTGTCTTCCCAGGGGAGGAAAAAAAAAGTCACCGGCTCTTCTGAGTATTGCTGCTGGGGAAGAGGGAAATCAGGAACGGGGCCGTCTCGTATTGTCATATTTTTTCAGGTTTAACCGTCGTCGGCTCGCTCTCAGTCTCTCCTTGGGTCCCCTCGCAATACGGTACGGCTTTGGCATGGCCATTATCTGTGAAGCCGCCTGGAAGAAAAGGACAAGGAGAAGCAGAAGTCGACGTGCCTTGAGGCCATACTTACTTATATTTGGATATTTTTCTATCCATCCTGCCTCGCCCTCATCCGCCTCTCTAACTATTCCAAAATGTTCATTTCAGCATTGATGGATGTACTGTACGCACTAGGCGCAGGCAGCTTTTGATCGAGTCTGTCCGCCTCTCCTCACATCCACATCGCGGGCCAGCGCTCCATCACATTGATTTCTCCCAAGATGAAACGCCGATTGAGCCGACCCCTCACCTCCGGCGCGGTAACGTCGCGCGAACAAGGAGGTGGAGGCACCCCCGTCACTTACGACGGGGCCAATCGCACAGGGCGTGCCGTACGACCCACATTTAAGCTCCAAATTAGTTCTGCCTCAATTCCTCCCAACCGGAGCTCGGCACTGTCGAGATGAGCGAGACCGAGAGGTACTGAGGTCCCGTGCAATTAAATGGCTACCTCTCAGAAATGTTTGAATCCCCAATGAGCCACAGAGAGGGATATAGGTTTGAGCTTTTGAATCGCAGAATGTGTTATCATGTAGTCACCCCTTGCACTTGGACGATGATACTGCAGCCAAAAGGTCAGAGGCCATGCGGTCTGCATTCTTCAAGTTAGATGGTTTTTTTTTTGGGGGGGGGGGGGGGGGGGGTGGACAGGGTTACAGGACATTGGGAACGACAACAAACGAAATGGGCCAACTGCCATGGAATTGAACCCAAGTGCTCAGCATCAATGCTCATAAACTTGTGTCGTACAACCGCCACGCCAGAGCATGACATTTGCATCTAATCAGAGCAAACGTTCCTTTTTCTTTTTTTTTTTATACGTAAAAGCAGTTATTCGTAGGCGCCTGAATACTGACTCGACATTAGAATACCGATGTAAGTTAATATTCATACGAATCAGACCGGCTCGACTGTGTGTTTGTGCGTTATGGTGCTTGTGTGTGCCAGTGGGTTGCGCAGCCAGGCACATGCAGGTGTGTCTGACATTAGAATGAAGGTAGCTTCTGCATAATTCAGACGAACCTGTCTCCTTTAGTCTCCTACATCCCTACCTCTCCTGTTTCTCTCTCTCTCTCGCTCGCTCGCTCCCTCTCATATCCTCACATAACCCTCCACATTTAAAATGTAGCTCGTCCGCTTGCTCACTCGCTCTCTCTCTCTCTCTCTCTCTCTTTCTGCATCTCTATCCGTGTTTTTGAAGATCTTTGGCTTCCACCTTCAAGGGATCACACCATATCTGCACCATTCATGCGTTCTGATCAGCTTGCGTGCACTGGGCTTGATCTTCATCTTAGAGACGGCTCATTAGACCCCGCTCGCACATGCTCACACACTCACACACAGGCGCACCACCGTTTTGGGATCTTATTTGATCACCGGATTCTTCAATTATGCATGAAGGCAACTTTGAGGCTTTAATTAAATAAGTGCGATGACTCCTTCATGGTAATATTTGTCTTCTTCTTCTTCTTCTTCTTCATCCAGAAATAAATGGATGTTCAAAGGAATTGACAGAAGCTCTAATGATGTCTTGTCCGCCGTCAACAGAAAGCTTCTCGCAGGCAGTCAGCAACTGCCTTATTTACACGAGGGAAGCTTTTTTCCCCCCTCTGTGACACTATCCACCTGCTGTATGTCTGTGAACACACACAAAGACTTCCTCTTGTGAATAAAGTTATAAACTGCTGGTGCACAAGTACGCCTGAGCAAATACATTTCGATGCAGTCTTGGAAACAGAGGAACTATATTCCCAGGCTATCAACAATCACAGCACTCCCCTCCCGCTACTGCGGCGTTATAAAAGAGATTGGATGAGGATCAATCAATCCGCTCCCCTTGTTATTTGTAATGCAGGCGTTCAGACATCTATATAGCCACAATAGAGAAGCCTCGCCAACGATATTATGCAAGAGAGGCGATATTACCTCGTGCAAGCACTCTGCAAGGTACCCAGAGTACGTGAACAAAGGACTCACATTTAAACGATTTAGCGGGCGCGGCCGTTTCAAGTGGGGGTAGATGGAGCGGAGCTCATGACTTTTGATCATGCAAATGTCCAAGTCAAATTTCGCGCACAAACCAATGAAATTGCCATCTCGCTTGAGCCCAACAGCCCTGCTCTCCGTCTGCGTTACGCAAGCTCTCAGTGTATCGTTTTCCTGTGATCCAAAGGAGAATTTATGTATATTTCAGAGCAGTCTTAGCTTTGTTCGGTAGGGATCCTCAATCCAAAATGGATTTCAGTTCACTTTATGGTCAATAGAATGTTGAGGATTATTACTCTGGACAAATAGATCACTGCTTTTCTGTGTTTACGCCCTACCCTCAGGCATGCACAGTGTTGGGAGGGTTACTTCTCAATGTATTTCACTAAAGATTACAGAATACACGTACTTAGATGTAATTTGGAAAGTATTTCATCAAGCAACTTCAATATTAACACAGACTGATGAGAAAAACGATTTACTCATAGTTAATTTTTATACATATGTTCATCCGTTACATGTAATCTACATACAACCCGGCACTGTACAAACACGGAATGACAAGAAGGCTGTGTTCGTAAGCAGTGAAGATGGCTGAAGCACTGTTTGTTCCCGGTTGTGCGCTAAGTCAACATCTGATCAAAGCTGCGCACACACACGCACACACACAAACACACAAACGCAGAAAACACATGCATAAAAAATGCACATGCATGCATCCATTGGTTGGTTAGTATACCCTCAGGGTATTGAGTAAGCCTGCTTCTCGCTGTTCCCCTGATCGTTACATTTATTGCATCAGTGGAAAATCCTAAATAAACCCTTTAAATGGCTTCTCCTCAGTAATGCAGTAAATAGATTTCTTATCCTAGAGGGCCAGTGGGTTTATCTCGGCTGACAAAGCTGATGATAGTCCGACTTATGTGGTCTTAAGTTGCCGGATTGGGGCAAATAAATGGCGCGTCATTAAATAGCCAGAAATACACATGCCAATAACATCAGGTTTGCTTCAGCAATGCATTTCATGCAGGACATTTTCTTCCATTCTACCAGCAGTGCAGACAAAATCTGCATGCCGAAACCCGGCACGGCTTATTTTCATACACACACACACTTGAGATGTTGACTCATGAATATTAGATATCCTCCATGAAATCTCTCCACCCGTTTTTGCAATTGCGAAGAAGCACCGGTCAATGCGACTTTTCTCAAAACTCCTCGCACGGTCTGCATTACAAACAAGCATATCCTAAAAATGCACCAAACATCAGATGTATATAAACATAGCGTACCGTACTGTCAAAAGTAGTTCATTAGGTGGGATGGGATGCATGTCTCACCTGTGTGGCTGCACCCTTAATCTTGCCTCTCCCAAAGATAGTCTATGATTCACCACATAGTGATAAGTTATGTCATCAGAGAGCACATCTCTGGCTCTTCCTCATCTCCCGCTCCCTGCCACTCTTTTCTTCTCCACCAACATGTCTCCTTTAATCCATATAAAACCCGAAAAGAACTTTCGGGCGCCATCCTCTTTTTATCTGCTTTCCATGAGCAATCAGGCCAAACACAGGTCACCTGGAGAGCCGGGCGTAAACCCCACTCAGCCGTGTTCAGACTTGTGTCTAGGCTTCTGTTTTGCCGACCATGTGAATAGTTTGACAACGTGACTTAAGTTTTGACCAACGCTTGTTAGAACTTAGAAAAAACTGCGATCAGATATGATCCTAATAAGAGCCGGCCACACACTTGCCCCGGTGTGATTCATAACAGTGACAGTGAGGTCATTGAATAGAGGTACACGTTCCACCAGTGTTTTCCTCGCTATGAAGAGTGACAATGTTTGTCTGGGGTTTTTGTTAAGCGGACCCTGGACTACCCTCTGCAGAACTCTATGCGGACAGGTGGGTCAGAAAGGCCACCGACACTAACGCCTCGTTGCACTTTTGCCATCTGGTGGGAAGCTTCACAGCGTCCACGCAACGTGGTTACGTCAGTGCCATAGTGTCTTTCCTCCGGCTATCGGAACCCGTTCACCCTTTCTGAATGCTGCCACCCACGCCAACCGATGACAGACAAACCGTCGTTTTTAGATCTTCTTGCACATGTAGTTACATCATCACCCTTTCATCAATTAATTCTGATTTTAAATTTTTTTGTGTCTGCGTCTGTTTTTAATTACACCACGATGTATCACGCACGAAGAACAGCATCCCCTTTCCGTATATGGAATGTCGATACTGTGTGTCAGAGGTGTCGATACACTTTATTCTTTATTTTACATAACCTTTTCATGTTTATAATCCATTAAAAAAAAAGGTTCAATAAGTGTGCCGCCAAGACAGGAAACATGAATTGAACAATGAACACATGAAATAACATTACTTTAATAATAGAGTCTGGCGAAAAACTCTCTCTTCTCACCAAACGACACAGATTTGTGTACACATCACTGCAAAATATGATATTTTTTTTTTTCATAGCCATCACCTTATTATGCGTTATGGGTGGGGAAAAAAGCGAAGCCTCGTGCCTTGTGACACACGTACGATGCCGTAGTTTGGAATCCGGAAGCGCTGCGGCTGTCATCTAAACAAAACGACATGTAAGCGTGCAGCATTTTAACGAGAAAAACACTACATTCAACTGGGTTTTTGATGGGATGACTTAACGACACGGGCGCACGGCCTGCCACTGACTCGTCCGACAGTCGAGGAGACGATATTTACGCGTCGATTATCGGCAACGGACACCTTGATCGTGAAAAGTACGCAGGGAGGCTATGCAAGTTAGCGAACTTCCCGACTGCGGTGCCACATAGTCAGGAACACAAAGCAGGGCGGCGATCGTCGCGGTTTATTTCGAGGCAGTGTTTGTGGATACGTTTTTTTGAATTATGGAGGACTCCGCTTCAATGTTTACTCGTATTGTTTTTTTAATATCTTGGTCCAGCGAAGCACGCTCTCGCAGCTCCTGTAAGAAGTTGAATTAGAACGCGATTAGAACATAGATATGTATGCACCATGACCTTCTAGAATGCATTTTATGGGATAGCATACCTGCGTTTCACTTGTGGCAATTTAGTGTCTGAAAGATGAGATTGTGACTTTATTTATTTTTATTTTTTAACACCACTCACTTCATTTATTCTTAGGGGTTGACTCGGCACAATGTCATCAGGAGGCCTAGTCCTCACTTTGCAAACCTGGGCCAGCCCGAATAGGGCGACGTGAGAAAGTTGACCGCCGTAGACCTCGACTGCATCTGGATCCATCGTTTCCAAGTCCGCCATGGCACAGGAGGAAGACGAACAGGAGCTGACGGCCGACGAGCCCAAGGAGGTGGACGTGTTCTCGTCGGTGCGTTGCCTTGGTTACCTGTCCAGCATCAACCTCCTGGTGGCGGTGTGCGTCGGCATGTACGTCCGCTGGGAGGTGACGGACGAGCCCATGATCCTCGTCATCTTCATCCTGGGCCTCTTTGTCCTGGGCATAGCCAGCATTCTTCATTACTACTTCTCCATGGAGAAGGCCAGCCTCAGCTTGTTCCACCTGTGGTTCGCCTTTCTGCTCGGCCTCCTGTGCTTCCTCAACAGTCCCGCCCTGGAGTCCAACGTCAAGGAACTGGTGGCCAACTATCTCCTCCTGGCCAGCGTCATCATGAAAGCGGTGTGGGCCGCCACCGAGCGAATATGCAGCACCGTGCGCTACAAGTCGACCCTGCTGACGTCCACCGAGCTGCTGGAGCTCCTGGGATTCAGCATCGCCAGCACCGCCCTGCTGATCCACACGTCGGCGGCCATCGTGGGCCTGGTGGTGGCCCTGGGGGCGCTCATCGTGGACCTGAGGATGAAATCCCTCCTGGCCCTGCCCAATCTGGTCTGCTTTGCCCTGGTCACGTCTCTCGTGTTTTTCCAGGCCTTGGGCATCACTGCCAACCCGTTCGCTTTGGGCTGCTACCTGGGCAGGCTGCTGTGTGAGCCCGTGCTGGACGTGTACTTCAGCGGGCTGGGGCCCAGCGAGCGCTGGATGCCGGCGCTCACCCTGGGGAAGCTGTGGAGGAGATTGTCCCTGCTTCCTCTGAGTTTGATGGAGCTGGCCTTCTTCGTCCTGGCTGCCCTGAAGGTACACTCATCAAATTAGCAGTAATTGTTATTTGGGGAAATTGACATACCCATTATGGGAGACGTTAGTGGTTTGTGCCACTCGTTGAAGATTCAGGCGCTCTTCAAACTCAATCAAAAAATATAAATAGACAACATTTGGAACATTCTTGAGACAATGCTACAGGACATTTTACGGCTCGTATGCATTTTACGCACGTTTAATGACACTTCTCTCTTGTTTTCATAGCTTGGCCATTTGGAGCTGTGGTATCTGGTGATCCCAGGCTTCTGCCTGTTTGGCATTTTCTGGTCCATCTGCCACGTAATTCTGCTGATCACAATTTGGGGCTTTCACACCAAGCTTAACGAGTGTCAGAAGGCCTGGCGGGTCCAGCGGTCCAGCAGCCGCAGCCTGGACCAAGTCATGGCCTCCAGGGGGATCCGGCACTTCTGTCTCATTTCAGAACGACTGGTGTTCTTTTGTCTCGTGTCCACAGTGATCCTGGGGGCCGTCTCCTGGCAGGTGAGAGGATGCAAATTAAAGAGACGAGCGCCGTTAGAAATCATTTTAGAAACACCAACAAAACATTACACCGAATTGTACATACCATACAACGGTAAGATAAACCATACTATAGCCTATTGTGTTTATATGGTGAGTTCGGCTCTTCAGAATCTCAAAATTCCTCTTCCAGCTTTAGCATTTTCAGTTTGATGATACATGGAGAATATTAGGAACTGGTATACTGGTCAAAAGGACATACCAACTCAATGGAGTGTGGGTTAGAACATCAGAGCACATGCAGGAGGGTCCACGTAATGTACTTTACTTAGAGGTTGGTTTGAGCTGGTTTGTCTGACAACACGAGGAAGTAGAAAATAAAAAAGAAATAAACTATACATCATGCTTGCTAATTAAGACAAAAGCTATACTGAGGTCTCTGTACAAAGGAAACTCACGTGCCATAGAGTCGGGTCGGCAGGGCGAGGCATCCGCATGTTCCTTTGTCGTCCACCGGAAAGGACTGGCACAGGTGAGCGGGCCGGTATTTATAGCCCCTTGGCTCCGCCCATTAAGGAAGAAGATTGGCAGGTAGAGGAAAGCCTGAGGGATTTTTTTTTCTACAATGAGCCTTATGTAAACACCCAAAGCATCCATGCCACAAACTCTGCAGAGGAATACTGGTGGCAGTGGTGTAGTTAGTAGTCGCCTGCCAAGCGCAAGGCTTTTTTTTTTTTTGCTCTCATGCGGAACCAATTTAATTAGCGCCTTAATATCCCTATCTGCTTCCATAAGGAGCAGCAATAACTTATTTAGCCTCATTAGACGTTTACCTTGTAAGAGTCTCACGGGCCCCAGTCCTAATTTGAGATCCGTTCGTGTCAGTTCCACATTTGCCTGAGGGAAAAAAAAATATATGGAGCCGTCGGCAATCCCAAAACTCTTCACAATAAAAGCGGGCTTGTGAAACTTGGAATATGTTGCGATGCGTTGATTCAACTCTGTGCGATTTGCTCCGAGGCCAGCGTGTTTTGTTTTCTCTGCTTTCCAATGAGTTCATTTAAAAAATAATAATAAAAAATGTTCCCAGGCATTTCGATAGACCCTGCAAACGTTCACGTCACCATGCAGGTATTGATTTGCATTCTCGGACGCAACCCAATGCTTCATTCCTTTGCATCACATCACAGTGACTCAGTGAAGTTACTGGTCAAACTTCAACCAATGCTTTGCAGCACACAGGGTTTACGATGTTACCCAGTTATAGTGCGCATTTGCATGTATATTGGTGTATTTGGGAGGTTGACATTCAAACGTTGCAATTCCAGATGTAGAAGTTTCAATAGTAGGACCAGTTTCAACGTTCTCAAGTCCATCTATTCTGTACGCGCCGTAAGTGGTGAAATAAAGCGACTCTAATGCTTCTTTTTTATTCTGCAGCCCACCAACGGTCTCTTCCTCAGCGCTCTGCTGGTGGTGCTGCCCTTGGAGTCCCTCGCCCACGGCTTATTCCACGAGCTGGGCGGCTGCTTGGGGGGAACCTGTGCCGGATATGCCCTGGTCATACCTACGGCTTACAGCAGGTAACGGGGAGACGCGCCGACTAACTTACACTTAAAACAGTGTTTTTATACTAACGCCTCAATGCCGTCACGCTTACCAAGAGCAAAATGGGTTAAAAGCATTATTTTTTCTTCTCTCGCTAAATGTCTTCATCACTCATTCCGACTCCCTCCTCGGTTAACACAAAACCAACGGGATAAATAGGCCAATAACTATGCATAAACATGCCCGCTAATGTTTGGGCCCCTACAGGGACCGCTCCAGCGCTCCCTCCACAGCATACAAAGTTGTTCAGCTGCAGCACTCAGCCATTAGCTGCCGATGCCCCTCCCAGTGCCCTCTCAGTCGGCCAAGCGTTTTTTTTTTTTTTTTTTTTTATGTGTGAAATAGCCGAGTTGGTTTAGATCATGCCGACATTTCCTCCCGCCTCCGAACAGCGGGAGCCGGGCGTCAGTTACGCATTAGTGTTTTTTATTTTTTTCCAAGGGACCCCTCAACTGTCTGAGAAATCCAGATTGCTGGCTGAAACATATATATACATGCACGCACACACACACACCCACACACACACACTGTATCTGGGTATTTCGCAAATTCCGTGTATATTTAACCCTTGGTCTTTTTTTTCATTGGTTAGCTGGAGCGCTCAGAGGGGATACAGGGGCTTAGTGGCGTTTAAATCCCCATGCGATTTTGAATGCATGCCCATGTCCCGTCGGAGCGGCGGACGCTCTGTATGCACGGCCGTCCACGAGGGGTCTGCGGGGATAACTGAGAGCGCGATGAGAATGCGGCAGTGTATAATCTGTGGGCTGCTTGATGGCTGCAGATCATGTTTTCACAATGACAAGAGACCCACAGGGAGATTAGTGAGATGGGGGGGGGGGGCGGCAAACGGGAGGTTGACACAAGGGTAGGAAAAAAACACAAGGAGAAGACGGAGGATGTAAACAGCAAAACAAAACAGGGAGGATGGTGCTGAACGCCAAAAGGGACAGGCGGAATAAAAACGAAGGGGGGGGGGGGGGGGGGGGGGAGAGAGGGGGGGGGGGGGGGGGGGGGGGCGTGGAGCTCTGAGAACTCTGTGGAGAAAAGGACAGGATTTATATCTATATTTTTAGGGGATGAAAGAGAGAGAGGGTAACAGAGGGGAAGATGCGGGCTGAATGTCAAAACCACGAGCACTCCCTCCCCTGGGCGCCGTGAGATCTGAAAAAGATTAGATGGGGTTTAGGTGAGCTCGCCGAGGCATGCGGCGGATGCGGCGTGTCACACTCTCACCGTGTGTTGTATGTCTCCGTGGCAGGCAGTTTATAGTGTGTTAAACATTTGAGTTTTTTACATTTTTTGGAAATATGAAGAAATTAGAGAAATTAGAAATATGAAGAAATTAGAGAAATTAGAATATTGTTTTATTATTTTTCATCATTTCTTTACCCTCCCCCCTCTCTCTCTCTCTTCTGTCCAGTGCCGACGGACAGCCCGCCCTCCTCCCGCCCGAGCAGGTGGAGCCGTTGAACCAGCGCTCCACGGGCATGCTGAACAGCGTGCAGCGCCTCTTCTCCCACCACATGATCCAGACGTTCGGCTGCGACTACTCCACCGGCGGCGTCACCCTGGAGGCCGCGCTGGGCAAGCTGCGCGACTTCCTGGAGCATCGCACCGCCGACGGGCCCCGCCACGACACCTATCTGATCTTCTACAGCGGCCACACGCACAAAGGCACCGGGTCCTGGGCCCTGTCCGGTGAGAGCCCAACTAATATTTTTCATCATTATGTTCCTCTAAATGGCATCTCCACCGACATCGGAGGTGACCCATAACTTCACTAATTCCCAGCCAGCCGTACCTTTAGGAGGCAAGTCGTCGGTTTCCAGCGGGCGCAGGCTCAAAACTATCTACTCTGGGGGGGAAAAAATAAAAATAAATAAATTGTGCTTTGATTAAAATACCGATTATGTTCACTCGTTAAGCCACCTGATCATTGCTCGTTGCGTTTTGAAATACAAGAAGTGTGTTTGCAAAGAAGTAGAGACGTCTCATTAGGCAAAAGTAAGACGGAGGAAGTAGATGGTCGAATACAAATTTCTGGACTTAAATCATAGTTGAGGGCAATAGAAGAAGTATTTCCTGCCAAGCTGTTGTGTTCCGTGGCATTAGGTCGATGCCGTATACTCCCCTGCAAACTGCAAATCGCAGTCCAATTCCCATTCAGTCCTCGTTCTCCTCTCCCCCGAAGCTCCCAATCAGAGGCTGATTAGATTTTCAGATCAGACTATGAAGCCAAAAGACTTAAAGTGGTGGTTTGGGACTTGGGACAGAAGTTTCGTTCCAGTGGAGACGATTCGGTGAAAGTTCGTGCTGCGACACGAGCCTTCCCCTCACCAGAAATGAGATACGCAGCAGGTTAACGGCTCTTCTGTCAGGAGACAACTTGACACATTATCTCTACGTGCAGCTGCGAATGGGGAGGGAAAAAAAAAAAAAAAAGATTGTGAAGATAATCACTTTCCTGTGTTACGTCTTGAAAAGGCATATTTGCGGTGAAAAAGTGGGATTTGTTTTGGCTGAAATCCAAAGTTACAATCTCGCCCCTGATTCCTCCAGTTATCTTGCCTTTGTGCATGAAATAAGTAGTTTGTCTTTGTTCTGCCAATTACAGTACCAATACTGCTCTCATAATCATAATAATAATAATAATAATAATGATTATTATTATACAGAGTTAGTACAGTTGTAGGTTTTGAGGCAACGTGCTGGGAACTTTAGCCCATGGCGGAGCTGTTTCATTTTTGTGCTTCCTCAGCTCTCTTATTTATTAACTCGAAACCTCTCTGAATTAAATGACGATATCACACTTTGTCCATCAGCAGCCATGTGTGCTGTTGGCACGGCGCCAAATCGTGGCTTTGTAACCGGCACGATGTACTGCGTTTTCCAGAGTTTAGAGTACTGGCTTTTAAAAATGTAGCCAGATCTGATGCATGCCATATGTAGCAGGTGTTTTCTAGAACAAAGCAAATAGGTCTAGTACTGGCAGTGATTTATCAGAACACTCATTCTTTGGTTTTTCTCCACCCTTCTTTCTCTCTCTTCACAGGTGGGAGCCTCCACCTGGCCCAGCTCCTGGAGCTGTGGAAGGAGAAGAACGCCGGCCACTGTTGCCGCCTCATCCTCGTCCTGGACACGGAGAACTCCCTGCCCTGGGTGAAGGAGGTGCGCAGGGTGGACGGCGTCTGCGTGGCCGTGCAGGGGGCGGAGCTATCCGGCGGCGGGGTGGATCCGGAGGCCGGGGCGGGCCCCCTGCTGGGCGACTTCACCTCCGAATGGGTGGAGTTCAACTGCAACCCGGACAGCGGCACCCAGTGGTCGGAGAAGGGGAGGAGCGTGGCGGCCGCCTACGGCGTGTCCAAACGCTGGAGCGACTACACGCTACACCTGCCCACCGGCAGCGACGTCGCCAAGCACTGGAAGACCCACTTCCCCAGGGCCACGTATCCCATGGTGCACCTGTCCAACTGGTGCTGCGGCCTCAACCTGTTGTGGCTATGCAGCGTGTGTCTGCGCTGCTTCAGGAGGTGCAAACTCGCCTGGTTCCCCCCTGCTGTGCTGGACACTGGGCAGGGCATTAAACTGGTGCATTCCTAGGTTACGTTGGGAAGCTCCGGTGTTTTTACGATGACTCTGGCAGTTTTTACTTTTCGCGGTTGGAGTTTGTGGGGTACGAGGGATTTACATAAAGGGAGAGCAAATGGGTGCATATAAACCCAAAGATTCTGCCTGAGCAGTAGAGCGGTAGAAAAACCTCAGTCGGAGAGATCTTCCAGCCCCTTGCGGAATTTATTTTTGCATCATATGTCCTTAATGTGATGGAGAACGACTGACTTGTATATTGCAATATAATCTTATATTCAATTCAGGAAACCTCCTGAATGAGGCAGTGGGAAGCCAAATCAAAAATAACCTTGCACAAGGCGTATACGCTGGGATGGAAGAATAGCGCAGAGGGAGTGGATAGGAACCCTCCTGAGTGCCAGACCATAATTATTGATTCTTCATAGGTAGACCGGATATTGGTTTGTTCTATGTTTTTGAGCGCTTCGTATTTTGCGATTGCTGAATGATTACTTCTTGGGAAATGTCTTTTGTTATGATGTGCCAATCCCCTCCCCCAATAACATTGTGCCTTCCGAGGGGCCTTAAAGAGGCATGCGTCTTTCAAATGGTTGCCTAATTTTTTTTCTTCTACGTGTCCGTTTACTCACCTTGCCTTTTATTTATATTCCGAGCAGGCCGTCTTAACTTGAACTGCGTGGGCTGGGAGTGGCTCCGTGCCTTCCTAAAGCCTTCGAACGGAGTGGACAAAGGGCCCGATGTGAGGCCCGAACTCGTTGAGCCTTTGAGGCTGTAAAGTCCGCCGCGTGCCATCCTTTCCTTTAAATATTCCAAGCGTGTACGTTTCTGCGCCGAACAACGACAGATGACTTGACCGTAAATCATCGCCAGACAGTGTCCTTTTTTCTTTTTTTTTTCTCGTTTATTAGCACAAATGAATGAAGTCACTCTCTTGACAAAAGCGGCACGTTCAAGTTGCATAAACGTCGCCCTTGCCTTGACGTGACTCGTCATGCAAAGCGACAAATAATGAACAGTGTTTTTATTGGTGAAATGACCTCAACAACTCGTATGCACCCTTCTTCACGCCTTCGTTTATTTGTTGTTTCATGTTCCATCTCCTCACACGCACCCTTAAGTCTGGAGTCAATTGCGGCCTTAAATGTTTTTGAAGGGTGGAATACTCAATATGTGATTTCCAATGTACCTCACCTGAGTTGTGTCTTCAGATGACAGAATTAAAGTTGGGTAAGGGAACAAAAAAAACGGATTGTGCGTTTGTTGTAGCTGTGTGACAAGTGCGTGAAAAGAATGGAAAAAATACGTAAGAATATGAATAAATGGAAATGATATAAGAGGAAAAACGACAAACGGGAGTAGAACAGAGAGAGGAAAATAAGATGCAGCGTTTGGCCAGGCTCATTTAACACGGCGGGCTTTGCAGACACCGAGAAAACACACACTCTGCGAAAACTCCAGCGCGGCCTGGGAAACGTTAGGATCGGGAGCCGGAGAGGGTTTGCTCACTGATCTTTCAATCCTGTGTCCGAGCACCCTCTGGGTACTTGACCGGTCTCAGGGGCCTGGCTCGTACCCGAGGGGCACCGACGCGCCCCAAAAGGGAAGCACGGGGAGACCTCGCCCAAGAGGAAAAGCTGGCACGGAGGCAACGTCTCGCCAGCTTGCGTGCCTGATGTGCAGCGCGGAGAGCGGCGTGGCGCGGACCGGGGGGGCGAACTTTTCGCCGCTTTGAACTTCCTGCGCTTGGCTTGCGGAAATACCAAACCATTAGGCCGCTGTGAGCGGTGAATGGAGTATTCACCGTGGCAATTAGTGGGAAAAGGAGACAAGTGGAAACGCTGTCTTGCGGTGGCGTTTCTTTTAACATTGCCTCCGCCTGCAAGCCACGGTTATAGCTAAGGTCAGGGATTCATGTACTGTATGGGGGGGGGAATATTAGATTACGGTCCGGATTCATCTCCTAAACTGGATTAGGTAATAAAAGAGCCAGCCGCCTCTGAGGCCCCCCGAGTCGATGTGCTGAGTCAGAAGCCCTCCGCACACACTTTTTGGTAGAGGCGGCCGCACACACACACACACCGCCTCTCCTCGGCTCCTGATTCTCTTCAGCCGAGCCTCTTGTCTGGGGGTAATTACAGCCTGTCATGGGGCATTACCCTCTAATACAGGCAGTGATGTGCCCGATGCTTGCCTGCAATTTATTTGGGGGGAATAAATG
Organism: Colistium nudipinnis; assembly: GCA_016785305.1. Lineage (NCBI taxonomy): Eukaryota > Metazoa > Chordata > Actinopteri > Pleuronectiformes > Rhombosoleidae > Colistium > Colistium nudipinnis. Next base: position 378,181 of record JAFBJU010000237.1, on the reverse strand, counting down.
TGCTTTTATTGTTGCTAGTTGCATCTTGGCACCGGGGCCGTAGGAGAAAAAACTGTTATTCTATCATTGTGTGTTCCGGGCCTTCCCAGGGCACAGCGGGGAGGTGGCAGTTTTGATCATTTGATCATTTTTTTCATCAAATAACATTTTAGTTTGGAGCCAATTGATTTGTGGCAGGGAAGAAATGGTCTGTAATATTTGACTTTATTCGATTTTTTTTCCGAGTAAATGAGTCGTTTTTGGCCCGGGCATCCTCCATCGCCGCTACGGCTCGGTGACATCCAGCAGGCATCCATTCTCTTCCAACTTGATCGTCTTTCGAGAGGCCCCCGCGCTGGCTGTGGCTCGCGGTAGGTCCGACATTGAAATGTCAAGGCCATTATCTCAAATTACGAGGGCTGAGGATGCATTTAGTGGCTGTTTAGCCATGCGACGCTCCCCACTGTGCGGGGCAATCATTCGGAAGTGGCTGCCAAAAAAGAAAATCTCCCCGCTCTCAAGCTGCCCCTGAAACAGCGCACTTTCTTTAAAAAAAAAAAGGCGGACATATTAACGCCGTGAGACCGCGTCCGACCCCCGGCATGACCTTGCGCCGGATTCATTTTCCTGATTTGCGTGGAAGACGTTGACGCGGCCCTCGTGTCTGTCAAATCGAGATATTTTGCTTGACGGCTCCAAATGAACCAACAGTTTGTGTTTGTGGAGTAGTGTGAGGGCGGGCTCATCTCCGATTGTCAACTTGCCCACATTTACGGAGAAAAGCTCTCATCAGGACAAGAAAAATCGGGTTGATTTTGAATGCGACGGCACGCATCACAAACTGAATTCAGAAGAAATGCATATGCATCAAATACACGGCCTGGGATATCAGATTGAGGAGTAGACGGACGGAGCTTTTTTCTTCCATGTGGCTCATCAGTATGGATTGCTCAGTTGGAACACGCCCCTTCATCAAACTCTCACGATATTGGCGCTTGTAAGCAGCCAGATACAGTTAGGATGAGCCAGACGATGGCGATACACGTGATTCAATTAAAAGTGCAAATTGGAGGCTAACAAGACTGTCAGTGCTGCGGGATGGGAGTTTTTTTGTCATTAGCTCCGCTGTCACAGTTGGGTTGAGATGGAACAGGGGATGGGCCGGGGGTGGGGGGGCCTAGTGAAACAGACGAGTTTCCCTATTCCGATCTCACATCTGGGAGCGCGGCGGCGTCTCCTCAAGTCGCACAGAAGCCGCCTTCTCTCTGGTTGGCACGGACCCCTCTTTTTGTCTTTTAGCGTGTTGTTTGTCGAGCCACATCGCATTTGTCTTGTGCAACCGAGTTGTCATATGCGCGTAACGCCCGCCATATTGAAAATGAAATACACTCCTCAATGGAAATCATCCGCCGCCGCAGCGACGCACCACCCACCGAGGCCTGCTCCTCCAATCTGCAGTCTGACGGGCTGGTAAGTGGGTGACGGAGCCACACCGGGGGTGCCTTCTCCACCGTGAGCGCAACAACAGCGCGCACTAACTGGAGACGCACCTGTTGGGCGGGCGGCAACAAGAAAGGCGCCTGGCTCCGAGTGGCGCTCCGGCGCGGAGATAGCTCGGGTCGACAGGGGATCAAGGGAAGGGCCGCTTCACGAAGGTGATGGGTTTACGGGAGGTCTTTCGCTCTCCTGCATATTTATCAGGAGCTGTGTTTACCTCTGGGCTCACCAGGCCATCCCTTGTCTCGTGCAGGTGCACCCTCGCGTGTTTGTGTGTGTGTGTGTGTGTGTGTGTGTGTGTGCCCATTGAGTTTAAAGAAGATACGTTGGGAATATACAGCAGAACCTTTCAACAGAGGTCCAGGAAAATCCGCCTTGAATAATAATAATAAGATTTCAAAGGAAGAAAATCCATTTCGTGGAAGGAACCACAGGCAATTAGGATTCACAATTATGCGCAACTCTGGCCTCAGCTTCATTTTCCCCTAAGTTATAGCTCACATATGCTTGTCCCTTGTCCACTCTCAGATTTATTGCCGCACGTACTCATCACACTTTTTTTTTCTCCCCAAAACAGGACACATACAAGCTGCGAGATAAACCCCTCATTGTTTCGGCCCCCCACGGACGGCACCGCCTGGTTTACTGTGGGCTTTGAAGGCGAAGGCCCCGAGCCCCTCGTTCAGTTTAACTGCCGCGGTCAGAGCCTTGCGCCGATGGGCAATCGGGCAATGGCACGGAAGAGTCTAATTTAGAGGCAGACGACTTGATGTCCCAGAACAGAGGAGGATGAATAGAGACAGATCACTTTTTGGAGCGCGGGGGGATTGGCGTGCGGGAGTGATGGCGGAAGTGGAGAAAATCCAAATCGCAAGAGGTGAGAGTCTCATAGACGAGACAACGCTTTGGTAGACAGAGGACGCTCAATCCCATGGAGGACTGCAGTCCTCCATGGCTGCATGCGTGCAGTGCGGGAAGGTTCCAGACTCCTCTGTTTTGGCTGGAGTGCAAAAAGCAGAGAGAGAGAAAGGGACAAATTCACTGAGAAAGGAAAAGGAGACTGCGGGAGGGGGATTCGAAGATTGAGAGAGAGGGGAGTGGGGAAGGGAGGGAGACAAACGGACGGATGAGAGAGGAAGCCAAGTTGAGTGGGAAAATACTTTGCCATTTTGCCCCAATGATTAAAGAGTCCCATTTACGCGGGAGGTGGTGTTCCGGTCGTGCCGGCTCGGCGAGGCTTTTTTTTTTTTATTTCTTTTTTTCCACGGCTTTGGAATCATGTCTCATGGAACCTCCTTTTTTTTTTGACCCCAAAAATGCAAAAGAACGTGTGTTCTTAAAGGAAATGAGCGTAAACTCCGTCGGCCTGCCCCATCACTCGACGGGGTTTTTTAGCGTGTGAAATGTGCAGCGCGAATACAAGTCCGGATAATTGCCACATTTTTTTCCCTGGGTCCAAACAAACAGGGAGATTAAAACCACTGTGTCGCAGGCCCAGTTGGCAGCGCTCCGACGGTGCCTTCAAGGACACCGCCGGGTCTCCTCTTATTATTTATTCTTTTCCTGATAGGTCTCTTTGATGACCTTCCTCCGCCGTTAATCTGCGGCCCCGGCCTCACTCTCCTCCTTGCCCCATAACTGCTGCTGCTTCACCTCCGGCTGCCGGGGCCCGCTCTTTCAGGTTGAGTTGTTTTAACGCCCGGCCGTTGATCATATTTGGTTTAATTACCTCTGCGTGGGCTGGCGGTGCATTGGAAATCACGACCCGATGCATATTCGACCGAAACAGAAATGAGGCAAAAAAAGTGGCTACCCTATGATGCGGACTCATCGGCGCGTCGACGATTTGCGCCGGGACGACCTTGAGGCGTCCTACCGACGACAGGCTAACCCCCGAAGAGGGCCGAGGGCCGCTTCGTGTAATATGGTTTCTAGCTACGGGATGTGTGTAAATATGCTATAGATCATTCGAATCTGTGCTATATGCAGTTTCTTCTCCGTGTGCTATAGGAGTCCCCCAATGGGGCCCTTGTCATGCATATTTGTTTTCAGACGTAGCACGGCAACTGCAGATATCCCGCAGCGAGGCAAAGCAGGCGGCGAACATGACGGGGTGAGATAGACCGCCAGCGGGGACGAGCAGAAATGGAGTGGATGAAGGGGAAGAAGCGCGCCCGCAAGAAAAATAACCACATGGGCCACCTCGCTCGACACTACCACAGCGTTTATGTTTCCAGTATCGCGGCGATTTGTGTGCTTCGCCACCCCTCAGTCTGTATCGATGAGTCGCACACATTGGCTACCTGTGGCGTCCATTTAACGTCCACTGCTTCTTTATTGCCCCTTTCTTTTCTTATCTATATATATATATGTATATAAAATCAGGTGAAGACGGATAAAGAAGTGAGCCCTGACCTGCGGAGGGGAAGGGGCCTGCACGTTTTATTTACTCACCTGTGAATGTTTACCAGCCGCTAAGAGATTGAAGCCTCGACATCGGGGGAACTGACTTTTATTACCCAAGGGTCCTTTGTCTTCCCGGCCGTCCGCCGCGAGAGGAAAAAAATCTTTCTATTGATTGCCTCCGACTAGAGGGCGGGGGGGGGGGGGGGGGGGGGGGGGGGGGGGGGGGGGGGGGGGGGGGGGGGGCTGTGTCGGCAATCTCCGCGGAGTGCCTGGGCCGCTCAGAGCTGGGCGTTGACGGAGCAGGAAGTGGCTTGAATGGTTTTTCCTCTTTGGTTTCTGCATTTTTATCAGCGACCGCCCTTTGGTGCGTCCGGCCTCGTCCCTTCCCCAGCCGCGCACGCCGCGAGGATCACGCCGGGGTGGGTGCGTGTTTGTGCGCGTGCACTGGAAACCCAGCCCCGGTGTGTGCACTTCGCTCGGGTCAACTGTGTGCACATTTATGGCCTGGCGCTGCATTACAGAAAATTAACCGACTGAATAACTTAAGCTCTCGCTGTGCTAATTAAAACAGCTCGCGCTCAGTGGCGGCGCGGCCATAATTAATTTCTGAGCGGGCGCCTTTTCGGACGCGAGGATGTTCTGAGGACTCACAATGTCAAAACGCCCCGTGCGGTTTGGCTAAGGTATTATTCCGAAAAAGCGATTCACTCATGTCGAGCGGAACACAAAGTGCCTCCCAGCCAAGTCGACGATGAACGGCAGACTCGGTGTCCTATTGTTCGGCTTCGGATTTCCTCGAAAATATGAACTACCTCTCGAGTGGCACCCTTCAAAGGCCTGTAAAACATACTCCCCGTTGTCTCACGGGGGTTGTTAATGAATGCAGAGGCGATATCGTAATCCCGTACAATATGACGGAGGAGGAAAGACGTTGCCAACGAGGCGTCCTTGCCAGGGGCCGTTATCATCCGTCAATATTGAATTTAGAACAGCCGCGGGACGCGAACCCGAATGACCCCCCTCGCGGAACTCTGAAAAAATGCGGGCCGGCATCCGCGACCACCTGTGCGCGTGGTTTTCATGCCTAAATATATACATATGCTCCCCTGCCGCAAAGCAGCAGGGAATCACGGGGAGAAGCCTGACCCAGGTAGCAGCACGGGGGCGTGTGAGGCATTACCCTGTCGGGCTCAACACCTCCCACCGTTCATTTCCATCAAGAGCTGAAATAATGCTCGTACTCCCGATTCTGAAATTGCTTGCTGGCCTTTTGGGTCGGGGGAACCGTGTCGGGGGAGCGTGTTGTTTTTTTTTTGTTTTTTTTCCCCTTTTGGTTGGAGTTGCTCGGGCCTGTGGTCAGCCACCACGGCCCGCAGTCAAACGAGTGAAACGATATATACGCGCCGGAATCCGCGCGTAACGGAGGTTGTTTTGTTGTTTTTTTGACCGTCGCACAAAGGCATTGATTTCATCAGGGCCTTGATGTGATGAATAATGCACTCCCTCGTAATTTTTTTTTCAACCCGGGTGCTTTGATTGTAAGCAACAAACGGGGCCAAATATTTATCTGCCTTTCTGTCTAAGTATAGCCCAGCAGTGTCGCGCGGTACGCCGGCGAGACGAAAACGAACCCGCCGCTCCCCCCCGCATGACAGCGGAGGAGCTTCACAGGAACCCCGTGCAGCTCCTGTGACAGCGATGGATTTATTTTTTAAATGCCACCACAAACACAAAATAAAAAATAACTATAAATATAAATAAAAAGCCCTCCCCCTCCCCTCCCCTCCCCTCCCCCCCGGCTAATCTGCATGCAAAACCTGCCCGCCCGCGTGATTGGTTGCGAGGTAATTGCTAGCTTTCATTTGACAGCGCGCTGATTGACCCGCCTTGACATTTTCGGCGACGCCGCGGCGGCTTGTCAGACGTTCTCGGGGCTCCGCTCGGGAAATCACAACCAATCACGGCAAATTATGCAAAAGAGCTCTTGGGGTGGAGAAAAAAGAAAAAAAAGTGAAGAGCTGAAACTCGATTCATTTTTTAATTTTTTTCGAAACGTTGGAAAATTCTTTCTCTGAGTCTAAACTTTTTTTAAAACTTAAAAGTTTTTCTGTATTTATTTTCCCCCCAAAATATTCCACTAATGGAAGCGTTACACTTTACATTCTCGCACACTACCCTATTGTAGTCTTTTTTTATATATTTTTATCCCCCACAGCTAAGGGTGAGTGGTTAAATGGGTGATTAAGCAGGGGCTGATTGTCCTCTCCCTTTTGAAATATGTAGAGGGAAGTTATCTGCTGTATCAGCTTCTATAACAGCAATGTCATCAGCATCTATTTTATCATTTGGACAAAACTGCCCTTGTGCGGCACTTTACTCATCATCTTTCCCACGAAACTGCAAGACGTGATGCCAAGACTGGCAGAAAAAATTTTGTTCAAGAGAACAATATGATTTTGGGGGGGAAGCACTTTTATCAGCGTTCTTTTTCTTCATCTTCATCAAGCACAAGCACAAAAGCCCGGAGAAAAAGCCACGTTTGGCTCTCCCTGCTCGTGCACACACAGAGAAATCCGTAACATCCCATTTCTAAGAAAGTTGAGCTATTATTCTAAAACACGAACGATCTCATCCTACACGCCGCTTATTTTTTTGGATTCATTCTATTTTACTGGACATGTGTCATGTGGCCTGAGATTTAAAACGGGTGACTGAGAGTTGGGTGGGAACAGTCAGTTAAATAAACTCAGCTCAGCTGGGCTCAGCTCGTTTCCGGACGTTTTTTTTTCACCTGCGGCACACCTGCTCCTCGTTAGTCCCCGGCCTCAGACTCCATATATTTCCCCCGGACACGGACGGACGGGCAGCTTGCGCTGAGCGTCGTCCCGTCTTGTTTCCGTGTCACGTTAATGTCATCTGGGCTGTTTGTGTTTCTAACGTGTTGACCGAAAATGTTGAAGTGGGGTTACTAAGAGTCACAGACACCATTTTTAGTATCCCAATTTGCAATTAAATTGTTTTGCACCAAAGCCAAGCGTAACGCTGACATTTTACTATCTAAGGATATTCCCACGACACCCCGCATCGTGTTAAGGGATATATTAGCAGTGTGAAAGCGCTTTAACATACATTTTTTATTTATTTTTTTACTAAATCTGCGGGTGTGGGCCTGTGAGCGTGGATCTTTGTTCCCATATCTGCGACACTGGTAAAAGACACGATTCCGCCGATTTCACGTCCATCTGCCGTTGAATGTTGGCTCTCTGACCTTGTCGTTTTTTCGTGACGGAGGAGCTTTCGGTGAGAAAGGCAAAGGCCCCTCTCGCTGCAGAGGCTGCAGAGTTAGAGCTGTCCTGGGCCACGGGGAGCGGATTGCCTATTTGTTGCATCAGTAGTTTAGCAGTCGCCGACGCGGGCAGAGGGGAGCCGTTGCAGAGACCCTCCCGGGGGGGGGTGGGGGGCCCAGGGTCTCCAAACTTTTTGGGAACAATTATTCTTGGATTTGTTTTACAAAGTGGCTCCGTGTGCACAAGGGAGACAGATGTGGAGGCCAGACGGGATGAATGACTGATGCGGGGGGGGGGGGGGGGGGGGGGGGGGGGGGGGGGGGGGCGCCCCCCGGGG